>OVAU01000244.1:0-22713 GCA_900406315.1 Biscutella laevigata subsp. laevigata | reverse complement strand
CATTGGTCGCGGTTGAAAAGAAAGAACTCGAGAATCAAAATTCAGAGCTTGCAGANTGAAAAGAAAGAACTCGAGAATCAAAATTCAGAGCTTGCAGAGTAGACTTGATAGGGAACTATCGAAAAGGCATTCCAATCCAGCAGCAGTAAGGAATTTAAATGAACAGTTGGCTCATTCTTGTCTAGAGGAAGAACAGTTTTGAAAGCAAAAGAGTCGCGAGAATTGGCTTAAGGATGGCGATTTAAACACTCGGTTTTTCCATAGAAGTGTGGAGAAGAAGAGAATGAAGAACTGCATCACTTTTTTAATAGATGAAGAAGGGAACCAACAATTCTCTGAAGGTTCTAAGGGCATTATTGTTGCAGAGTTTTTTGGAAATCTTTTCAAGTCCTCTTCACCTTCCTCACCGGATCAACTGCTTCAAGGTTTTACCACTAGAGTCACAGACTCGATGAATGCAGAGCTTATTAAAGAAGTGAACTATGACGAGATACGCTCGGCAGCTTTCAAAATCAAAGGTGATAAAGCTCCAGGGCCAGATGGAATGACAGGGGCTTTCATTCATACGTATTGGGATATCATTGGGCCAGACATCGTGAGGGAGGTAAAAAATTTTTTCAGTGGGGGGGACCTTAACAAGAATTGGAATTATACCTACATCAGTCTCATTCCAAAGGTTACAAATGCACAGAAAATGACAGATATGAGACCTATAAGCCTCTGCTCAGTGTTTTATAAGATCATCTCAAAGATCCTGAGTAACATACTCAAGAAGATTCTTCCCCAGATTATCTCAGCTACACAAGGAGCCTTTATCTCTGGAAAATTGATTTCAGACAATATTTTGGTCGCCCATGAACTCTATCATGCCCTTCAAACAGTAACTGCTTGCAAGAAAGGATTTTTGTTACTCAAATCGGACATGTCAAAGGCGTTTGATAGGGTCGAATGGTCATTCCTACGTGCGCTCTTGCTGAAGTTTGGTTTTGACGCTAGATGGATCCTCTGGATAATGCAATGTGTAGAGACAGTTACTTATTCAATACTAATGAATGGCTCTCCCCATGGTTACTTCACTCCAAGTAGAGGTCTAAGACAAGGTGACTCATTATCTCCTTTCCCCTTCATTCTCCGCATGTAAACGCTTATCAGCTATATGGCCTTGGCAGAATCTCAAAAATTGATAAGTGGTATTAGGATAGCTGCTTCAGCCCCTTCAGTGCAACAACTCTTGTTCGCAGATGATACGTTGTTCGCTTGAAAAGCAGAATTACAGGAATGTAGTCACCTTCTCAAGTGTTTAAAGGTCTACACGGATGCGTCAGGGCAAAGAGTGAATTTAGATAAGTCATCTATTACCTTTGGGGCAGGTTTAGATCCGAACCAGTGCCAACTGATTTCAGACTTCATGGGAATTAACCAAAGAGGTACTTCAAATGTCTACGTGGGACTTCCTCATTGTTTCAGTGGATCTAAGAAAGACTTGTTGGACTTCATCTCCATAAAACTCTCCAAGAGACTCAACGGATGGTATGCAAAAACACTCTCGATGGGTGGAAAGGAGGTACTGCTCAAATCAGTTGCTTTGTCCCTTCCAGTTTACGCTATGTCTTGTTTCAAACTACCGAGACTTTAATGCAAGAAGTTCTCTCCCGCCTTAGCGAGCTTTTGGTGGAACGAGGTGGCGGAAAAGAAGAAGATACACTGGGTATCATTGAGGAAACTATGCAGATCAAAGAAAAACGGAGGTATAGGATTCAAGGACATTGCAACCTTCAAGCAAGCTCTGCTTGCAAAACAGGCTTGGCGCCTCATAGAGAATCCAGATTCCCTCATCTCCTCGTTGCTGAAGGCAAAATACTTCCCCCAAACAGAGTTCTTAGAGAGCAAAACTGGATCAAGACCATCGTATACATGGAAGAGAGTTGTTAGCTGAGGGCCTGATTAAATCGATTGGAAATGGTAAACAAACAAAGGTATGGCAAGAGAAGTGGATCCCATGCCTTGTTCCTAGAAGAACAACTAACACGGGGATTAAAACTGAACAGAATCTGGTTGTTAGTTCTCTTCTAGACTACACTGGGAGTTGGTCTTTATCCACTCTACGAAACCTTTTCTCGCCTGAGGATTTTCAACAGATACAAACCATCTCTCCAAACACAGCTTTCGAAGATTCGGTCTATTGGTTCTACAACAACTCATGCTCATACTCTGTAAAGAGCGGATACTGGCTAGCCACAAAAGACTTAGAAGAAGATCACACACCGATTAGCTCCTTGGAGAGCACAATCAATTCGCTAAAGGAACGAATATGGAAGATTGAAACTGTTCCAAGAATCAAATGCTTCATGTGGAAGGCTTTATCCGGCGCTCTTGCAGTAGCGAAAAATCTCAGGTCAAAACGTGTTCAGATCAACGCAACATGCTCGATATGCCACTCTGCAGAAGAATCGATAAACAACGTCTTGTTCCATTACAACCCAGCCAAGCGGATCCTGGAAATTGTCAATGTCCCAATACCTTCTCAAGGCTTCTCCACCTCCTTGCCTTTCAACATCGGGTTTGTTCTGGACTGTTTGAACAATCCCAACCTCCATTCAAATTTAAAGCCTTGGCTTCTTTGGTTCATCTGGAAGAATAGGAACATAATCTTTAGGAAGCAGTTTCAGAACCTCCAGACGCTGGTGGATTCTGCTTTCTCCGAATCTGCTGCCTGGAAACTCTCAAGATCGAATTCTGCGAGGCTTCCCCACATAAGAGACCAAGTCTCTCAGAATTGGTCTGCTCCACCTTCAAGAATATTGAAGTGCGACCTGCATATTGCCTGGAGGAACACTTCTTCTCATGTTGGTGTTGCCTGGGTACTTCGCGACTCAACGGGCACAATTAAAATGCATGCTCGAGATGCTTTTCTACCATCCCAGTCTCGTCTTTTGGCAGAACTTAAAGGTATGGTTTGGAGTCTCCAAAGCTTGAAGGATATCCGTGTCTCAAAGGTCATTTTGGAGTCAGATTATGCAAGAGCTATTGAAGCTATCCGCAATCCAAGGGATTGGCCCAGATTTAGAAACTGTTTGGCTCAGATTTCTACTCTTTCTTCAGCCTTTGAGAGCATATCCTTCCGACAGGTTCCTCCAAGCGGCAATCAGATAGCTCGAGCAATTGCAAAGAGTGTGACAAGAGATAGAAGATTTCACTCTTATTTAGCTTTGGGAGGTCCATCTTGATTGCATAATATCATTTTTGAGGAGTCAGGGTAATTCTTTTGTAGTGGCTTTTGTATCTGAGTTGTCCACCTTTAGGTTGTAATCACAGTGCTTACTGCACGATTAATACCATCCCCTTTTGGTGAAAAAAAAAAAAGGCTTTCACTTTTCTGTCTATACATCAAAGACAAAAGTCATGAAAATTTCATGATGCTAGATAGGCTGAGATTCTAAACCGAATAAAAAAAATTAAACCGAACCAGAATTTTGGTTTTCAACTCAATTTCATGTTTGGATCAAGAACTGTTTGAAAACAAAATTTAAATGAATTCGGTTTGATAAACCAATCTCGTAACCGAATTTCGTTTTTTTAATTTTTTTTTATAAAACTCAAAATTAAACAGAAAAAATTGAAAATAAATCAGATTATGCAAATTAACCTGAAATACTTTAACTGAATAACTCAAAATTATCCAAATTACTCAAACTGATATGAAATTATCTGAAAACTACCTTGTTAAACTAATTAAAACAATTAGGATTCCTGCATTTCAAGTGGTGGGTCATGTTTCCTTGTAACTTGGTTAATTTCGTTAAATTTTCTATCACCTGATATCAAATTTGAACTGAAATTTTAATCAGTTCAATTTGATATTCTTTTTAATTACCCGAATTATCCGGAAACCAAAAAATCGAACCAATTTGACCCGAACCAAATTGTACCACGAATGCTTATATATATGAAAAGGAATATGGAGGTAAAAACGCACAACAAAGGAGTAAAATGTGGAGTATGGTGAAAGGAGGGCATTAAGTTGTCTCCACAGCTTGAGGTCCGTCCAAATCGCCATTGCTTTCATTTACCGAACCGCCTGAATCCCCATTGCGTTCATTTACCAGACCTCCTTGAGATTTTGGTGTTTTCTCGGCAAGTCTCTCTCCTGGCAATCCACACAAGTGATCATAACACGACGCAAACTATTCTTCCCTCTCCAACAATTGATGGGTATTGTTGAAGCATACACTTTTATCGGTTCTTCACTGACAAGTATCAAGCATAACTGTTACAAAATCACAATCCTAAATCGCTCAAAGAGTATTATATACAAAAGAACAATCAGTACACACAATCGGTGAGAATCACCATGCGACATCCCATGTCAAGGTCGGTTACTTTTTTAACCGATTGTGAAACATAGTAAATCCTCTTCACGCTGCTTCTATCATTGTTTCTTGCCACGAGATGACCATACACAATGGAAATGATTCATCTTTGATGCCGTAGAATGTCTTGATATCATTGGATTACTATTTCGTCTTTCAGGAAAACAACAAGGTCCACTTTCCTTGCATCGATACTTTTCTCTTGCACTCACAAAGCTTCAATGGAGGAAGATCATCATGTGGACCCGAGAGAATTAACTACAAATGAAAGCCCAAACAGATGAAGAGACCCATGAGGTATATATGGTTCCTAATCCTTGTTTATTTGTGTTTCCGTCTGTTAAACTAAGCTACGTACACATATTTAAACTGACATTCATGTAGGACGATACTCACCAAGCTTCAATGGAGGAAGACCCTCCATGTTTAGTTCTACTCATTGTATTATTGGGTTAACTAGGTTAAATTATGTGAATCAAACTCTGAAAAACTAAGAAATATGAATCTTAGAAAACATAGTGCAGTGCAAAGGTAATGGCAAAGCATATCATAAGAGACAGACGATCAACAACAGAAAGAGATCCCTGATATAAATACAATCCTACATCATACGAGGGTCTATGATCATCTCGTTGTTTCCCTCCTTTTGAATGTAGCTAATTTGATCATTCATTTTCAAAATTTCATGCTTAATATCCTCAATCTCATCATTAGTCGCCGCTCATTCTCAAACTAATTAAGAATGTCAACGGTAAACTAAGTTAGACTACGTATAACTATATGAAAATACGCAGAAAATGATAACCTTGTACGTTTCGCATGTGTTAAACATTCTTCCGGTGTTCAAGAGCTAGTTAGTAGGGTCTCAAGTACCACTTGACTACCACATCAGTGTTTTCTTAGAATATCTCTTTTTTGAATCATGCTTGATGCTTATATGAAATTTTAAGTAAAAAATACCAAGTAATACCAATTACCCATGTGCATCGGTCCCTTGACATACCGGAGAATCTGTTTGAGTGCTTGAAGATGATGAGTCTTCGGGGCATGCATGAACATGCATATCTGATGGACTGCATATGTGATGTTGGGGCGTGTGAACGTGAGATATTGTAACGCCCTAGCCAAGCTTCTATATTCCGTGGGATTTGGCAAACTGTCACTGCCATCGTTAGATAACTTGGACTTCACGTCTACAGGGGTAGATATTGGCTTGCAATCTGTCATTCCTGCACGTTCTAACAGATCCTTGGCATACGTGGTTTGATTGAGAAACATACCCTCATTGTTGCGAGTTGCCTTGATGGCGAGGAAGTGGTTGAGCGAGCCAAGGTCCGTCATAGGAAACTCGGATTTGAGAGAGGAAATGATGCCGTCACGAACAGTTGGTGATGATGCCGTAAGGACTATGTCGTCGACGTACAACAAGAGATACGCAATGTTCGCACCTTTCCTGTACACAAATAAAGAAGAATCTGCTTTGCTTGCCTTAAAGCCCAAGCTAAGCAGAAAATTAGCAAACCGAGCATTCCACGCCCTCGAGGCGTGCTTGAGCCCGTAAATTGCCTTCTTGAGCTTACACACATGGTGTGGTCTTTGCTTGTCCACAAAACCAGGAGGCTGGAACATGTGCACTAGCTCGTCGAGATCGCCATGAAGAAAGACATTTTGGACATCAAGTTGGTGTATTGGCCAATTTCTAGCAACACTAATGCTGAGGACCGTGCGTATTGTCGCCGGTTTGACCACCGGACTGAACGTTTCGGAGAAGTCAACTCCCTCCTCCTGTGATTTCCCGTTAGCCACCAACCTAGCTTTATGACGATTCAAAACACCATTAGAATCATGTTTATGTCGAAACAACCACATTGATTGAACAATATATATATCAGCGAGTCTAGGTACTAGATCCCAACTGTCATTTAAATGCATAGCATTGATTTCTTCTTTCATTGCCGGGTTCCAATTTGGGTCGTTTAAAGCTTTTATATGGCCTTTGGGAAGTGGGGATTTAGAGATGGCCGAGAGATTGAGTATTTGTTTCGTTTTCTTATACCGTCTTTTGCTCGGGTTCTCATAGAGTGAGTAGGTTCGGGTTCAGTGTTTTGTGGTGGTGATTGGGCAGCCGGTATAGGAGGTGGAGCAACCGGCGCCGGAAGTTGAGCAGCGGGCATTAATGTTTATTTTGGTGGTTCGAATATGAGTGACTGGTATTTTTGAACCGTTCCCGACAACGATAAATAAACATGAACTACAATACAAGAATTTTGAGCAAGAAATCGACGCGACCCACTAAACCTAAAAATCACCCAACTAATCCCTAGAAATAGAAATCTGCCTAACCGAACCCTAGCTAACCCAAGAAATCGACCCAACGAAACCCAAGAAAGTGAAATCGACCCAATTAAACCCAACAAATCGAAATCGACCCAACCAAACTATAAACCTCAGAAATCGACCCAACCCAACCTCAAGAAATCAAAATCGATCCAACTAAATACAAGAAAGCAAAATCAACCCAACCAAATCCTAAACCTAAGAAATCGACCCAACCCAATCCAAGAAATCGAAATCGAAATCGACCTAACCAAACCCAAAAAATAAAAATCGACCAAACTGAACCCTAAACCTAAGAAATCGAGTCGACCCAACCCAACCCAAGAAATTAAAATCGACCCAATCAGACCCCAAGAAATTGAAATCGACCCAATTAGACCCCCAAGAAATTGAAATCGACCCAACCGAACCCTAAACCTAAGAAATAATCAACCCACCCAAAATTTGAGCTAGAATTCAACCCAAGAAGTAGAAGAAGCTATCTTGAATCTGGAGAGAATATACCCAAGAGAGAGAGAGAGATTGAGCTTGAAATTGGCGAGTGAGAGCTATTGAGCTTAAAGAGAGAACATGGATTATGAGTTAAAGAGAGAAACCAAAATCTTATAAATGTCATACGAATTGTTTTATAAAAATTTAGATATTTAATTTTGGAGCATGATACAACCTCCCTCAGAGATCGAACCGACTTGAAGAGATATATCCTTTGGCCATGGAGAGGCCGAAAGTTCCAAACTTGGATATTGAAGTTGGGGAGTTCCAAAAGCCGTGAGCTTTCTTGGAGGTTTTTAGCTTTCTTGGAGGTTTTCTTTGATGAAAATGAAGGTGATTTTATGAAGAAGACTTGGCCGAAATGTGGATGGGAGATGGATGAACGAATGGTGGAAGGAATGATGGCTAAGTGAAGGTAATGGAGAAAATTTTGAGACTTTGACAAGGGGATGGTGGGAGAGGAAAGATTTGTGGAGATGGAATGATGATGGGGACTGGATGATGCTGAAGAGGTGATGAAATCGTGGCTTTGATGGAGGTGGAAGATCCTTGAGCTTGAATATGATGGAAATGAGACACCTTTGAAGATGGAGATGGAGATGCCGTGAGTTGGAGAGGACGTGATGAAGATAAAGTGATGAAGAACAGTAGCTTGATGAAGGTGGAAGTGAAGTGAAGATGGGAATGAAATGATTGGGAAACGAATCGGACCACAAAGGAGGTGGAAATCCTTTGATACACCAAGATAACCTAAGATATGACACACTTAGGGTTTTTAGATATATTACTCATTCTCAAAGTGAACTTCCATGAGAGATAATCTCTTAGTTTTGATAAAAATGAAAGTTAAAAGACAAAGTTTGGTTTACAAAGCCTTTAAATAGTAAAAAGAAGGGAAATGAAGCTAAAACCCTAAAAACTTAAAAGGAAGCTATTTTAAGTTGAACCGGTTTGTGCACAGGTCGAGCCATTCTTTTCTTGGAACCGGTTCATGGAAGGTCTTTCTCTTTTCTTGGGGATTCACACTTAGGCAAGGGTGTGTTCATCTTAGCCTCGTTAAAACCCGGTCGGGAAAACCCAATGGGACAAAACCCGACTCAGGAAAAAGAGTACTAATTTAGACACCTCTAAGGTGATCCATGACTTGAGCTTCTAGGGCTATGATGACTTGAATGATCTCCATTAAGCTTCAAGTGATGTGAATGATCTTCAAGTCTCCCCAAAATAGTCTTCAAAAGCGGCTCAAGTTCATGTGCAAGCTTCGGGTCAAGCTTGTCCAAAATGTCTCCTCTAGCTTCAAGCTTGAGGCTTGTCACGCGTGTATCAGAGTATATTTGAATTCTCGCCCTATTTTTGGAGCAGATTCGAATCTCGCCGTACTTTTGGAGAAGATTTGAATTTCCGCCCTATTTTTGTTCCTTATCGGTCCATTATCAGTTTAAGCCCAACTCTGCACATGTAATGTCAAATGATATGCTTACGCAACCTAAAAGACTCTTAATGCATCATAAAGTAATGCAAGGTGCGTGAAAATGAAGGATCAAAATCGTCAGGAAGCGTCGGCTCACCCAACAACGACGGTGAGGAAGAATCGAGATCGGGGTTGGATATCTGGGCTCAGATTCAAGCTGACAAGAATAAGGAGGAAGATATGATCAAGCTTGGCTAATCCAATGTATGGAGTTTGATTTTTTCGGATATAAAGAAGGTAGAGTTGAGAAACGATGCGGTTCCTCCAGAGTTGAGCAACGACGCAGTTCCTCTACCGTATGATGCGGTTCCTCCACCGTACGATGCGGTTCCTCTACCGTACGATGTGGTTCCTCCCCCGTATGAGTTCCTTGACCGAGAAAAGCCTTGAGATTTGCACAAAGAGTCTCGGATCCAAGACGAGTTGCGAAGGATTCTCTTCAGTTGCGAATGATTCTCTTCATATGCATCGTCAGAGACTAGAGATGCTGAAGTCGAGAAAGAAATCGGAGACTGGAGATGCTAAACTTGTCGGAGACTGGAGATGTTGAAATCGTCGGAGACTGGAGATGCTAAAATTGTCGAAGACTGGAGATGTTGAAATCGTCTGAGACTGGAGATGCAACAATCAATCACGATGTCTTTTATTTTGGTCAAAACCTATATTGAATGAGAAGAAAGAAAGAGAAAGGAAGGAGAAGAGACTCTCATTAATCTCATCCATTTGATCGTTGTTTATCAATGGTCGAGAATAATTCCTGAGTGATCCTTGTGTTTCTCAATTAACCAATCAGAAATAAAGTCTGAAAAATTATAATTAATGTAGTTTTCAATTTTATTAATGTAACATATCGATGATTAATGTAGTTTTCGATTTTAAATTTATTTGATTAGGATATTTATTATTATTTGTTCAATTTTCAAATTAGTTAATCAAACTATTTATTTATTCTTTGTTAATAGTTTCAATTTACAATTTAATTTGATCTAAATATTTATTCATTCTTTTTAAAAAATTATGTATCTAAATAATTTTTCACTTTTTGTTAATAATTTCAATCTTAAATTTATTTTGATCTAAAATAATGAATATATGATTTATGAATGAAAAATAGGGTTTAGGGTCTAGGGATGAATATATGATTTATGATTTAATGCTTAGAGTTTAAAGTATATATTATTTGTGTTTGATTTAAAGAGTTTAGAGTTAAGTATAACATCTAAACACCATCTAACCCCTAAACCCCATGTTATCCATAATAACCAAACTTTTGAATATTATTTTATGATTTGTTTTAAATGTTTATAGTTTAGAGTTTAGAAAATATGATTTGTTTTTTATTTAAAGAGTTTTAGAGTTAATTATAACTCCCAAACACCATCTAACCCCTAAATCCCATGTTATCTATAATAGCCAAACTTTTGAATTTTATTTTATGATTTTTTTTAATGTTTTGAGTTTAGGATTTAGAAAATATGATTTTTTTTATTATTTAAAGAGTTTTAGAGTTTAGAGTTAAGTATAACCCCTAAACACAATATAACCCATAAACCTCATGTTATCCATAAAAGCAAAACTTCTTCGGTTGATTTCATTTTATATAGTAATTTGCAATTTTTTTTGCACCAAAACACCAATTTTTTGTTTCAAACCCCTAAACCCCATTTAACCCCTAAAATAAGAGGGAATTGGAAAAATTTTAAATTCTAGGGTTAGTGTTTTAAATCTTCGAGTTTAGGGTTTAGGGTTTGAGGATATTGATGTCAAATTTTAAATATTTACATAATTACTTTAACAAATTAATATATAAGATTTTGACATACGATAACAATATATTAACGTTATCATATCATTAATTTCCAAAAGACAGGAAATTAATTCCTCCACACCAAATTTTAAATTAATTCCTCCACACCAAATTTTAAATTAATTCCTCCACACCAAATTTTAAAATTAGAAATCGAAATATTCAAATTCATAATTGAATACTAATAAAACAATGTTATTGTATTATTTCAATACATAATAAAAACGCAAAAACTAAACAACAGGTGAATATGGCGGTGGTGGTGGCGGTCTGAAGCCGCCAGATGGACGAAAATCATGGAATTTCTCGGTCAGGAATGCCTTCAAGTATTCGTTCTCCTCCCTATAGACCTTGAGCTCCTCCAAAGTAGTTGTCATTTAGGGATTTGGCCTCGAGCTCTGAGCAGTCGAAGAAGAGGAGGCGCATACATTGTACCGTCTAAGACGAAAAGACGTCCCTTGCTCGAAGGAGCGTGCTGAAAAAAAGAAACAAATATTAGATTAGAAGCGTCTTTATAGTTATTAGAATAATTGTTATAAAAATTAAACATATAATTGAGTTGGACAAGCTGAGATAGACACTCCTCCTGAGTCTGGTTCATCATCCTTAGTGATACGCTGCAACCCGTTAGCGTTGCTCGTAACTTCGGATTGCGTTGATGTGCAGCCTACTGAAGGGGACGAACTAGAAAAGCGTGCACCACTCCCACGACTCGAAGACCCTCGACGTATAGTGGTCGACGTTAAATTTTCTAAAATTTTTTGTTTTATTTTCTAAAAATTGCATTTCATTTTATTTTCTAAAAATTGCATTTTAAATTTAATTAATAAAATTCATTTAAACTTCATAATATTTCTTTCAACTTTATAAAATTTATAGAAATTCATAAAAATTCATTTAAAATTCAATAAAACTCATAAAATTCATAAAAGAAAACAATTTCAAAATCAAATTTAAAAAGACAGTTTTGCAATTCCACAAAAATAGTTTTACAAATTGAAAAAAAAAATTGGATTTCTAAAATCCAAAAGTTTACATAATTATCTCAAAACTTAAAATTCTTATAGTTTTCATCCTAAATCCAAAACTCTAACCCTGTAAGCAGATTCATTTCAACCCTAAATATGTTAGAATGAACAAATCACATTTCTAATCCTAAAATCTAACATTTAATCGGTTGAAATTGATTATTTAGGGAAGATAGAGAACTTACATAGAGTTTCAGCAAGAATCGGTGGTGGAATGGCGAGGATTCGGTGGAGAGACGGCGGAGAAGACGAAGAGCTTATGTGAGAAGGAGTTGCAGAAATGGAGAAGAAAGAGAATAAGTCTCGGTTAAATCTAAAAATTTCCGACGCGCCCGACCCTTCGGTTACCCGTCGAAAATTGTTAGGTTTAGCCACCAAAAAATTTGGGTTACCGCTTAAATTTTCACATCCCGTCGGAAATCCGTCAAAAAGCCGTCGAAAATTTCCGACGGGATATTGATGGGGTACAATTTTTCAAAAAATTGGCGTGTAGGAAATCCGTCGGAAATTTTCGACGGCTTTCTGACGAATTTTTGATGGTTTAGGGTAATGAACCCCTAAACGATCAAATGGCTGAACAAATACGAAACCTGAGATCATATGAACTTCATATATAAGTGTAAATGTAATAATAAATGAGCTAAACTTGAAATAATGATATATTCTGAAAAAACGTTTTAACGATACAACAAGTCTTTAATGAACATTACATTATATTAGTGAGTTAGGTTAGAAATGCATCAACATGATATTATATCGTTTAAATTTTTTATATTTATGTAATGATCATTAAAATGATTTAGTATACTAATACATAATGTTATGTTGTGACATACATCGATTTAAAACAATAATTGACATTTTTCGCCTTCTCAAACCCTAAACTGTTGGTTATCCGTCGGAATTTTGTGGTCCGTTGGAAATTCGTCAGAAAAATTATTGACGGCTTTCCGACGGATTTATATACATCAGTAATCTCTGTCAATAAATCGTCGGAATCCGTCAGAAATCCGTCGGAATATTTTAACAGATTTCCGATAGGTAGAAATCCGTCGAATTTTCCGACCGTTTCTGACGGTTTTCAATGAGTTTATGGTTGCAAAAAATCCGTCGTATACCCGTCAAAATTCCGTCAGAAATGGAGGTGTTTTCTAGTAGTAATTGTTCGTGAAAAAAATTGTGAAAATTTTTGTTTAGTGTTGGAAAACTCTAACACAGCAGGTTTCTCATGCTATTATATAATATCAAAAATTTACAAACTTCTACAATAGCGGTTTTTAAATGCGTACTGTCGCAGAGTGCTATAAAAAAATCTTGATTATAATTTTTTAGTTTGGTGAACTTAATTAACAAACTACTTGAACAAATTTGATAATATTATGGGTAATTGGCAAATTTTTATTGGCTTAAACACAATTTCTACTTTTTTTTAGTGAAACTATAAAATAGCATGTTTTATGTGTTATTAATAGACGATTGAAAATTCTGGAAATCGTCTACGATAGCATTTAGATATTTCGTGTTATGATAGAGTGCTATCAATGGAAGTTTTTTGTAATATCACCTACTTACTATCCATGGAAATTATAATACCGTCCATTTTAATCAACACCAAATTTTGAAAACGTGTAGCCACTCTTATGACTAACATCGTGTTCAATTATTGTAACTTAATCGAAGTAGTATATTTCAAAGAAAGATCTCGGTGTGAGTAGGCTCCTAATTGTTTAGTAGTGGAGGTCGAACATGGTAATTTAATTGTTTTATGTTTCTTTCGCTTTCGGTTTTCTTTTTGTTCTTCGTTTTTTCTTGTCCTCATCGATCGCTTTCTGTTTCTTCGTGTTCCTCTCAAATTTTTCATTTGCATTCGTGTATTCGATTCAGGTTATATTCGAGTCGTATCGAAGATTTGGTGTTTGTTTTACAACAATTACAACGAATTAGTTTGTTCCATTTTAGTTTCATTTCGCATGAGATGCTGCTTTTGTTTTGTTAAGTTATTGAATTATTTTATATCTTCTACAGAATGATAATTCATCTTCGGGAAACTAAATAGACTTTTCTTTTTTTTTTTGGTCAACAAAATATATTAATCATGATCGTTTGTCCGAAGTGCGATAAAACATGTAAATAGAAAAACAAAAATTGATAAAAAAAGAAGGGGACAATGAAATATCTTAAAAACGGCAACGTATCAGTACCCACGAATGCGAAGTTATTGATGATGACGACGACGACTTCCTCAGTGTGTCAGTCGCTTTCTTGAGTTTCCGATAAAACTTAATTTTTTTTAAAAAAAAAAGAAAAAATCGAGTTGTTATGTAACGAATGGCTCATATTTGTTTGCCTCCTCTTCTCACAACAATCTTCTTATCTTTCTTTCTCTTTGATAAAATCAATTCTCCTATCTTACGACATCCACTCACTCACATCTCCCAACAATTTCTTACAATTGTTTGATTAATCTGATTATAACAATTCTATCCAAAATAACTGAACTTTTTGGTTCACTCGAATATAAAACCAATTCAATTAATTTTGTTTGATTTGGTTTGAGCGTTTTTTGGTTTAATTTTGTTATAAGAAAATTAAAATAAAATTGATTATCCAACTGATTTAATGAATCAAATAATTTTATTCTCAAATTTAATCACAAACCAAAAAATTTAGTTCGGTTTAGACTTTCGATTAGGTTAATAATCACAAGGCTAAGTAAAACAAAACATTCTCTATATATTAAAACCGAATCATTTTATTGATGTGCCGCAACCAGAAGAATTTTGGCTTAAAAATATTGACAAATTGTTCTCTGGTTCAATCTCAGATTAAATTTAAAATAAGGCTTAATTTTCTTATGAAATTACACAATGTCATTACCATAAATATCATAATACTACATATGTTTCTATACTTAAAATAGGTAATATTATGTAGTAATTTCCATTAAAGAAAGAATATCTCATATGTAATTATATAATAATTTCTATTATTATATTGTCTTTCTATTTATCTGAAATTATTCTTATATAAAAAGTTGAAATCAATATATAATTCATATAAGAAAAAAATAATTTTTCGAGTTTTTTGTATATCAGATTTCTTAAAACAAATATGAAATACTTAATTTATAAAGAAAGTCATATTTTTAAAAATCTCAACTTGACTAAGAAATTAATAAGAGAATATGATATAATTATATAAATAAGTCAACATGCTCATAATGTAGAACTATAAGTTGAAGCTTGATTTAGTCGACATCCAAATTACATAATTTTTGTTTTGTTTATTTTATTTGGTAACGATAAATATTAAATATCTACTTTTATAAAAATTAAAATATTTTTTCAATTCAATAATTAATAAAATTTTAAAATATATAAATATAAATATTTCATCTCACACATGAATCATAATTCTGTTAAATGATAATCGAGATACACAAAATTGGAGTTGAGGTGATTCTTTTAAATGATTTAGTGGATGTTACTATTTTAGCATGTTGGGTTATGTTTCAAACTCATCTATTAACACAAGTATATTACAAATGTTAATGTTAATAGTGGAAAATTGTCACGCGCACTAATTAAGGATATTGTAATAAGAGTAAAAATCATTTTACTATTAAGTGTACAGCAACAAAAAAGCATTGATCACAAATCACACAAAACAATGAAAAAGATGAATTGTTTTCTTGTAAATATAAATATAGTTTGATAATTTGGCCAACCCAAACTTAACTGTGAAGATAAGGTTTGTTTTTTTTTTTCCTCTTATAATTTGACTACACGTTTGAAATTAGAAAATTTTCACTCAATTTTCCTCGTTTCCATGACCTTTCAAAAGCTTATCAATAAATGTGTTGACAAATGTAATTATATTAATGTTGGATTCTCCATCGTTTATATTTCATAAATACAAGATTTATTTTCATAAATTACTCAACAATTCCATATGTTTTTTTTGTTTGAATGAAGTAAATACTTTTGATTCATTGGCCAGCAATAATACACTAGAATATTTCTAAATTAACTACAATAATTTTAAATTCATTCCTCATAACTTTCACAATCAATACTATTTTTTACAAAGTACCAACATTAATCTTCGTAATTTTTATTTAAACAACTTATAACCAATCTATGTTGTAGTAGATTTAAGTCACAATGGCTACTCATCGTTTACATAAGAAATGAAAAAAAAACATAAGAGTCTCACACTTTTTGCTAGTCCATTCACTTCTACATTATCTGATCTTGGAATCCACATTACCTCACAAGTCATGAATTGCTCCTTTAGCCTCATATAAATTTCCAATTGTACTGCCAAAGCTGGCCATGCCGACTTGTTGGACACCATATCAACCAGGTCAGTGGAATCCATCATCAACAATACCAGTTTATAGTTGAGGTTGTTCATGCTTTCCAAAGCCCAAAACGCCGCTTCCACCTCTGTGTGTAAGATCGATCGACTACGATGTTGATTTTGTGCTCCGTACATTACGTTATCATGACCTGAAGCAGTAGAGCAATACCAACCATAACCACTTTGAGAGGAAGTGTTTACCCACGAACCATCAGTACAACAAGGAATCGTCGCCGAATCACATGAAGCATTTCGTGCCCCGTCAGTGTGACTTGGCGTTTCCTTTAATTGTGCCTCCTTTCATAGCAATGTCTGTGCCAGAGCGGTCTTCGTGATCTGCTGAGGAGAAGGGTCCACATTTTCGTAGAACTTCACGTTCCTTGCATTCTAAATATACCACGCCATCCAGAGGAAGGCCGCAACCGCATACCATGGTGGTACCCGCCAAAACAAATGGTCTATATTGGCATATAGGGATGAAAAGTGTGTGCTTGTTCTGTTTATGGAGACATTTGCTATCGCCCAAATTTGGACTGGTGTTCGGCATTCGAACATGACATGATTGATCGTCTCCTCCTCGTATCCACAAATCTGGCATCTGGGGTCGCAATTGATGCTTCTTCTCTGTAACTTCCCACTCATTGGGATGTAACCTGAGAGTACTAGCTAAAGAATGTGTTTTATTTTGGAGGGGCCATTTAGTTTCCAAATGACAGACATTAAAGGATTAGTCCTCGGTCCCTGAGCAATCAAATCATCAACCCTTTTCATTTTATTGCACTCATAATATCCCGATTTAACTATGTATCTTCCCATTTTTGAAAAAACCACCCTTGTTTGTCTTTGCCTGGTAATCTACTTACCGGGATTGCCGTGATCAATGGCACATCCTTATGATAAAAAAGTTCTTGAATTAATGGAATGTTCCACGTTGCAGACGACGGGTCCATTAACTGGTTTACCTGGAGGTTTGGGTAGAAGTTTTGCCCCAAACCCCGTGTTGGCCTTGGACATTCGGCTGGGATCCATTGGTCACCCCATACTGAGATGGAGTTTTCGGAGCCCACCCGTTTGATTAGTCCTTTCTGAACCAAAGATCTAGCAGAAATAATGCTTCTCCACCCATAGGATGGTGAGGTGTTCCTCTGGAGATTCAGAGGACCCCCATTTCGGTAATACGTCCCCTTGAATACCTTGGCAAATAAAGACTATGGTTGCTCAATGAGTCTCCAGAGTTGCTTCGCTAATAGGGACGTGTTAAAATCTTCAATATCATGGAAACCCAGTCCACCCTCCTCTTTCGAGCGACATACCTTATCCCATTTTGTCCAATGCATACTCTTATTATTTCTAGAATCCCACCAATACTTTGCAACTGTACTCGTCATTTATTTCGCCACTCCTTTAGGGATTCTAAAACAACTCATCACCAATGTAGGCAAAGCGATCGCTACCGATATAATAAGAACCTCCTTACCGCCCTTAGACAAGAACCTCGACTTCCAAGAATTTATCATATCTTGTAAATGTTCATGAACGAAACTGAACCCTCGATGCTTGGACCCCCCCCCCCCAGACACTTTGGAAGACCCAAGTAGGTACCCATTCCTCTAATCGTGGAAATCCCAAGGATATGTGTCACCTCTTGCCTTATCGACACTCTAACTTTGTGCTGACGATTTATCATAATTGATCTTTTGGCTAGACGCGACTTCATATTCCTTTAGAACATTTCGCATAACCTTGATTTGAGAACGGACCGCTCAACAAAAAAAGACTGACATCCGCAAATAACAAGTGTGTGATGGGGGGACTAGTGCGCGCTACCTGAATCCTCGTCCATGTTTTACCCCCTTACGCCCCCTTTATATTCATCATTAGTGCCTCCGTACATAAGATGAACAAATATGAGGATAACGGATCTCCCTGACAAAGTCCCCTGTTGAAGACTATCTCCCCATGTGGTTGCCCATTAATAAGAACCTGGTACCACACCAAGGAGATACAACACATCATCCACTGCACCCACTTATCATTAAACCCCAACTTCTGTAATAGTTTTTCCACAAATATACATTCAAGCCTATCATATGCTTTACTCATATCTGTTCCACAAACGTATCCTTACATGACTTATTTGTCCTCAGTGCAAGAAACATCTCCTGTTCTATGAGTATATTATCGGAAATAAGTATTCCGGGAACGAAAGTTGATTGGGTTTCAGAAATCAGTCCCGGTAAAACTCTCTTCAGTCGTTGGCAAAACACCTTAAAAATTAGTTTGTATCCCACATTGCACAAACTAATCGGCCTGAACTCAGCCATCCTCGTAGGTTGGCCAATTTTCAGGATCATATAGATGTTTGTCTCGTTCAGCCTAGGATAAAAATCTCAGTTGTCCAAGAAACCATTGACCATGCCCTGAAGATCATTTTTTTATTTTATCCCATGATTTTTGGAAAAATATAGTCGTCATACCATCCGGCCCCGATGCCTTTTCGGGGTGCATAATGAAAAGTGCTCGCTTTATTTCTCTCTCTGTAGCTGGTCCTGTAAGAAATGTGTTCATTTGACCCGTTATCTTCGAACTTTCCCTAAAACCGCATCTACATTAGATGGGCCCGTTGATGTAAAAGTGTATGTGAAGTACTCAGTTGCCACTCCTTAAACCCCTTGCTCCTCCTCTACCCATCTTCCTCTTTTATCATAGAGTCTCACTATTCTATATCAGGATCTTGTTTGGTTTGTTTGGACATGAAATAATTTTGTATTTTTATCTCCCTCCATTAACCACGTACTACAGCTCTTATGTTTTCAGTATAATTCCTCCTCTCTATAAGCTAACTTTCTTTTCCGTTTTATCTCCATGATCTCCACCGATGTGCTGTTATTATGGTCTTGTATCATTTTCAGTTCTTTTTTAAAGCCGAAATCGAATTTTTACCATGTTCGTCCGTTTCTTTCCTCCATCTTGAGATTGATTTTCTACGGTATTTTATCTTATCATCCAACGCCTCCTCAATACCCCTCACATATTCCAACCATCTTCTATTGCAGTCATTAACCCCTCTTTCCCAACCATCGTTTGTCGAACCGGAAATGATGTTGACCTCTCATCTTCTTATCTTGGAGTACGACATAAATGCTATATGATTAGACCCCCACCCCCACCATGTCTGTTACGCCACACGCCGATATCATTCCATTAAAAGGAAGGAAAGAGTTAAGATGTCGCTCTCTCCCTTCTTGCTTTTCCTGATTATTTCGTATTTCGTTGAAATCACCTATAAAAAGCTCACGGTTCCACTCGCACTATCCCAATCTTCATCATCTTTTCCCACACTATTTCCCTTTTTCTTGTAACCAGGTCACCGTATACAAAAGTCAGGAAAATCCATTTGTTCTTGATCCACGCTTCCTGATCAAAAAACCAATCACATTCCGTCAGTACCGTAATCAGGTATTTTTCATTAAGGAAAAAGGCTAGTCCTCCACTTTTCCCCACCAGGTTGACCGTGAGTAACTGTCCTACCCCAAATGAATTTGTAAATCCTGCAAATAGTTCCTATCATGCTTAGTCTCAGATAAGAAAAGAAAATCCGGCCTCAGTTTCTTCCTTAATTCTCGTAAGTATCTAATAATAGGTTGACTTTCCGCGCCTTGACAATTCCAACTAAGAATACTAAAATTCATATTTAACTTTTCAATTATTTCCTCCCACATTTTTCGTAGCTACTCGGCGAAAAAATTGAGTGCACCCATGACTCTTACTCCTATGATCCCCAAAGTTCCCATTAGATAAGCAAACAAATATATTCAAACCCGGTTCCCCCTCACATGTTACCCCAGTCCATTTATCCCTACATTGTTACATGGGTCTGATAGGGAGATCATATCGCAGACCAATTCTGTGACAATCAGATCATATAAGGATATTACTTTGGATTCCCGCAATGCATTGCTTAAAAGCTTAAGCTCATTTAACATGTTGTGTTGTACCTCCATATTCGTTACTCCTGTTTTCCGAACTGTGGTCATTAGTTGAACCTGAAAACAACTCCACTCTACCACAATGTTATGTTCCCATTTCTGCCGCATAATTATGCTAACAAAACTCTCCCGTCTTCTCTCACACGTACAACAAACACCCATATATCTCTTTCTTATACCGATCACATGCCTTATCCCCTCCCTAATATTTCGTAAGAAATTTCGGCATGGAACCATCTGTGGAATGCACCTCCCACATATAAGAAAGTGCTTATTTTCGAAACCCAAAACCCACCCAAACAAAAAAATTAACAAAGCTACAAAGACTCAACAAGAAAAACAAACTCAAATATAGACAACAGTTAATAGTCTCCAATATCGCTTGTTGTCTTTGATACCTATAAGTCTCACTTATCATGAGAGAGCTTGGCAGGATTCCTAGCCGTCCCCCCTTTCCTTGGTGAGACCAGCATAATTGCATTCCTCTTTCTGGTTCTTGCTCCCAACAGAGTTGATGCCGATTTGAATAAGCTCCTCCTAACTCCTTGTTTTTCTCTCCCTTCTTGGCCAACATTCTCGCTTGTCCCCAACGAACCAATGTCCATTTCTTTCACCGCCTCTGGGATGTCAGTGATGTCATTCTCCGTTATCACCTTCAACTCCTCTGATGCTTCCACCATGTTTCCAAACAATTCCCGGTTAGGGAGTTCTCCCCTTCCCCCACTTGACCCTCTACCACTTCTGCATCACTTTCTTCCTGATCCACACTGATTAGAGGATTCTTCTCCATCAAAACACTTCATTCACCCTCTTTACATGGCATGTGCACAACTGTATCCTCTTCTTGATGAATGTGTTAGCTGCTTACTACCACTCTCCAATTTCGGGACCGCACTCCCTCCCCTATGTACTCTGAGATTCTCTGATATTTGTCTTTGATATGATGTCATGTACACCATCACCGGACCCAATCTGAGCCAAATGTGAGACCCCCAGTTGTTTTTCCAGCGAATCGAACCGTTGATGTTGGTTATGGCCCTTATGTTATAATGATCCCTCCTTACCCAAGTGTGATTCGCCTCAACAATGTGATGCACATTCCTCTGTCGATACTTTGAGGTTCCGACTCCCTGATTTCCTGGAACAGCATCAGATTTCTTCCCCATAACCGCCCCACGATAACTTATACTCTTTCCTTTGGGCTTTCTCCAAGGATCTGATATCGTTAACCTCCCTTACTGGAACTACCCCACAAACTGTCTCATCATGACAAATACTATGACACTTCTTACAAACACCCCCCCCCCAACAAGTTTTTGTACCACAACGCAACCACCACCTCATATCCCCCGTCGAATTCCACATCAGCTTCAAAGACAATTGGTCTAAAGCCATTGATTATGACTCTAACCCGCCCATAGTCTACATCCACCTCTTCACACTTCCCCAAAGCCTCGCCAACTCCACATCAGCTTCAGAATCTCTATTATTCACCTAGACTTAGCTATTCTCCCCATAGAATTAGTGAGTAATCAAACCCCCAATGATGGTTCGACTTTATCCCAAATACTTACCAACATTACCACTATACTACATTTGACTTAACTAGATATTAGTCTTCTTTTTAGCTCAATAAGGAGAAGGCAAAATATCTTGTTATCATCTAACCCGCCCATAGTCTACATCCACCTCTTCACACTTCCCCAAAGCCTCGCTAAACCCCCATAACTTTTCTTCCACCCATAAATGTAAAGGAACCATGATCCAGAGACGAATGCTTGATAGTAATTCACTTCCATCTCCAGCTCCCATTTAACAATAGATAACATCCAAAAATCAAAGTGGAAAGGCTCCATCTTCAACACCTCTCTAATGTTTACCTTACTCTCGAAATCAAACTGGAAACGACCAAGTTTGAGATCGGCCCCAACAACTTTGTCCTCCATTTTCAGATGCAAGGGAACTAGTATAACAGATTGGAGGTCGCATGTCTGCTTCGGTTCATATATCCGCTGATGAGAGTCCTCTCATATCCCTTGATCAAACCCGAGTTATCAAATCCTGCAATCTTGACTTTAGCTCTCTCATTTCGGTCTCCTCTCCTCTTCTCACCCGAAGAACGTTCGAGCGAATAGAAACCAGTCTGACTCATTTTGCACAACAACAAAAACAACACCCACACCCACAATTTTTCCAAGAAAATTGAATAGAAAAAACTATAATCAAATGCAAGATGCAAGAGTTGTGTAATCTCACCCTCCCAATATATCTTATTTCTTTTATAGAGTACCCTCAATTCACCGTCAACTACCACAATGATATTATCTTTAATTCCAATTACCATAATCGCACCGACAGAAAATCTCGTGACTGAATATAAATTCTCTCGACCTGATTCAACAATCTCCTCCTTTACTATTTCGTTCCTTAATCCACCCCTAATCCTAATCAATATGAATCTCACTAATTTATTTACCCGAAATCCCCAATCTACTAACTTTAGATCCTCGTTAAACTTATCCTCATAAAATCGGGAAATGAAAACCGAAAATCAAAACTTTCCTTACCCTAAATCTTCAAGTCCTAGACCACCCCCGATTTCCTTTGATTTCCCCATCTATTGAAACCTCCAAATTTCCCTAAAGAGAACTGCGCCTTAACCTTCGAAGCTTCGTAAAGTCTCTCAGCGATCCCTGCAGGATCATGCGATCCAAGATCTTGGATCTCAAATCGCTATTATGATCGCCTCTTTTCCGTTATATCATTGATATATGTGAGCATAAACTAAATTATTTCCCATAAATAATTTAATCTTCGTAATCTATACTATAAAGTAAGGTTTTTTTGCATGAGAGTT
>OVAU01000243.1:0-23828 GCA_900406315.1 Biscutella laevigata subsp. laevigata | reverse complement strand
CACCTTCCCAATCCGGACTTGAACCCTTAGTCCGATCAGTTAGAGTTGGATACTCTTTTCACAGGCAATCATCCCTGTAAATATTAATTCTATTTCAAATAAATCATTACTTTTCAGCAACTAATTAGAGTTTGGTGTATAAAAAGTTCAAGTGGATAGTATTCTATTTACGAAATCAAAGTTTTAAAATATTTCAGCAGATCGTGGGAAGAAAGTAAATAATTGCTTATATAATTATTATATTCAGAGTATTTTCGAATGAACGTGGTTTGATTATGTAGCTCACTGAAAATGGTACCTTTAACTTTTATATATAGGATATAATTAAAAACATGGATATTATTAAAACTTTTCAAACATGCAACACAGTATTATAATCATATAGGTGAATATATAATTCATTTTCGATGTGTAACGCTACAATTGAATCTGATCGGAGTAACACTATATTTGAAACTTGAACGTACAATTAATCACAATAAGATAACCTAAATGATTCTTATAGTTATACGATGTAAAGAATTTTTGTAACATTTAGAATACATAGAGTACTTCAAAACTATAAAATAAATCATCACTATTCTTTACTTTGATCATAATTATTATTACAAAATATTATCTCATATCAGAAATTGGAAGATATCTTAAATAGTATATAAAGAATATAAGTTAATTTATTCATTATCAATTGGTTATAAATTAAAAATTCAATAAACTTAACAGATATATCCACCATTTTTCGTTTTCAAATGATTCTTTTTATAATAATTTATGTATGTGCAATATGTCAAAATCAAACTCACAAAATAATATAATTATTGTTATAATAATATAAATTAGTTGGTTACCTTAAAAACAAAATGTTTGATCTTGTAATTTCTTTTTTTGTCAACAATTAGAAGAATACAAAACTTTTCGGTAGATATGGTGAGATCCAACACATTAGTACTAGTATGATGACATCCGTTTGATCTTATACAAAAAAATATATGTATAAATTGACAAATAAAAAAGGACAAGAGGATGTATACCAGACTTGTCGGCAGTAGACAACACATGATAGACTATTTTAGTAGCCTTCACGAAGATGGCACATTTGCGTTAGGGACTTTAACAAAGTTACATACATTTTCACCAAAAGCATTATGCAAAGGATATTCAATACAACAATCCATGAAAATTTCACTTTGATTTTAGTTTTAGTTGACATATTTTTTCTTTATTGGACACATTTTTTTTTTTTTTTTTTTGATAAATGGTGAATATATTAACTTAAACCCTTTGTACAAAAAGTTCTTAGAAGCTAGGAAGCCTAGAGATAAATCCTAAATGGAAATCCGAATCACAAGACAGTGAACAAAAAAGAGCTAAGCACAACAAGTGCTAAAGACACCATACAATCAGAAAATATTTCTTCTAAAAGAGAGATACGAGTCCAACAGAGAGGGTAGAGTTACTTCTTTCAGAGGTATGGATATGAGTCTTGCACGCATGAGAGAGTGGATTTCGTTCTTCAGATAGATGATCGACCGTGGCGGGGAGGAGAAGACCCGAGCATTTCTTTCACGCCAGACCATGTAGATTATGGCCTGTTGCAGCAATTTGAGAATGGTCATGGCATGAGGTGGAATAGCAGCCCCCACTCCCTTCATCCAAGAGACAAAAACAGCAAGATCAGAGGGGCAAGTTGGAGCTATCACCTGCATGAAGTGCACCCATCTCTTTGACAAAAGGGCAATCAAAAAATAGGTGGGAGTGAGTTTCCTCAGCAACACGACACAATACACAAGTTTTATCCACCGGTAAACCCCAGGAAGCAAGTCTGTCTTTAGTAGGGAGACGTGCTAACATCGCTAGCCAGTGGAAGAAACCATGACGAGGGACAAATTCTGTGAACCAAACAGCCTTAGACCAATTGACTAGAGGAGAGTGAGCCCGAATAAGAGACCAAGTATCACGCGATCGGAAAACCCCTAGATACTTTCCTTGAGCATTCTTCCATAGGAACTTATCATTTCCATTTGCAGAGGAGACCGGAGGTACAATAGCCAGATAAATAAGAAGCCTTTCTACCTGGTCCGACCTTGCATTTGGCAAATTCCAGTGATCCCCAGAGACAGCAGAGGCAACTGAAGCTTTTAACGGGATACCAAGCTGGCGAGGACCCGAAGCTGAGAGGAAGAGAAGTAGAGGACCAAACCGGGTCCAGTTATCATACCAAAAAGAAGCAGTGACTTCGTCCTTAACTTCACATTTCAAGAAGTCGGGTAGAAAGTGCTTGAGCTTGATAAGTTGGTTTACAAGCCAAGAGAACCGAGCAGACTTCTCCAAGCACCAGAAACTTTTCCCCCTTAGGACATTAGACTTAATCCAAGCCACCCATAAGGATTCTGCCTTAGAGAAGAGAAGCCATACTAACTTTAACCGAAACATCAACTGCACATCGACTAGCTTCCGTAAACCCAAACCCCCTTCCACTTTAGGTCTACATAGATCCTCCCAAGCAACCCGAGCTCCCACAGCAAATGTGGTGCCATTATTCCATAGGAAAGCCGAACAAAGAGTGTCTACCTTTTTATAGAATTTTTTGGGAAGAATAAAAATTTGGCTCCAAAACTGCACCATACCATAAATCACCGATGCAACCAGTCTAATTTTACCGGCATAAGAAAGGAATCTGGTGGTCCAGGAGTGAAGCTTGGCCTTAATTCTTTCCAAGAAAGGTTGCAGACCCGAGTAATTGAGTTTGACGGAGTTTAAAGGAAGCCCTAGGTATCGCGTTGGGAAAGTACCCAAATTTAGCCCCACTGCAACACCAATGGCCTCCGCTTCTACCTGGGATACACCGGCCATAAATAACTCAGACTTAGCCGGATTCATATGCAGTCCCGATAGCTCACTGAACTCTTGCAATACCTCCATAACTCCATGGATTGAGGAAATATCTCCATCAGTGAAAACCAAAAGGTCATCAGCAAATGCTAGGTGCGTAATCAGAGGATCCAAACACTTGGGGTGAACGCCAATCCGACCATCTGCAACAGCTTTGTCCAACAAGAGAGACAATGCTTCCATAGCTAGAATGAATAAATAAGGTGATAAAGCATCGCCCTGTCTTATACCCCTCTTGCCTTTGAAGTAACTGCCTAGTTCCCCATTGACTGCCACAGAAAAAGAAGCTGTGGAAACACATTCCTGTACCCAGGAACAGAAGAGAAGAGGGAAGCCTTGGACACGAATAAGCTTAAATAGAAAATCCCAGCTTATCATGTCAAACGCCTTCCTAATGTCCACCTTGATTACAGCTCCTCGAGGACAACCTTCCTTGTGATAATCCCGGATGATTTCAGAGGCCAATAAAACGTTCTCTCCCAAGCTTCTTCCTTTCATAAAAGCCGCTTGATTAGGAGAAATACATCTCTGCAAAATAGGCTTCAAACGATTTGCAATCAGCTTGGAAACCACTTTATACAGCACATTGCATCAGCTAATAGGTCTAAAATTCTGAATTTTATCAGCTCCATCAGACTTTGGTATAAGGACAACTGTTGTTGCATTTATGTCCCTTAGAAGCCTTCCATTTCTGAAAAATTCCTTAGCAGCACATAAGAAAGCATCACCCACTACACTCCAAGCAGCTCTAAAGAATTCTGGCGTGAACCCATCCGGACCCGGACACTTGTCTGAGGCCAAAGAAGCGAGAACAGACCTGATTTCCTCATCTGTGACAGATTTGATAAGAGCATCTCTATCAAGAGGGGAGCATCTGAAGGGTAACAGGTTTCCAAGGAGGACGGAAGAACAAGATGACGTCGAGGATTCAGAGCCAAGAATTGATTGAAAGTAATCAGAGACGTGCGCTTTAAGGTCTACTCCTTTAACCAGCTTGACATTGTCCTGGTCTAAAAGATAGTGAATCTGATTTCTTGCCTGGTGCGAAATAACCGAATTGTGGAAAAAAACTGTGTTTTTGTCTCCCTCCTTTAGCCACTTAACCCTGGACTTCTGTTTATAGAACTTTTCCTCTGCAATCTTTAGCTTCACCAAAGAATCGAATTCGACTCTCTCCTGTTCTGCCAAAACTGGGTTAGGTGAATTTAGAATGCGACGGTGCAAAGAATTGACCAGTTCATCCTGAGCTTGAACCTTTAGAGAAATACCACTGAAGTTCGTTTTATTGAGTAAACGAAGCGGTTTCTTTAGATGTCTCAAAGCCTTAGTGAAGGTGAACTGCTTAGAGCCTCTCAAGTCAGATTCAATCCAATTATGCTTGATCGTATCCAAAAGTTCAGAATGATCAATAAGATGGTGGTAGAACCTGAAAGGGATGTGCCTTCTTCGAACAAAATCTGGGAAATGAAGATAAACTGGTGCATGATCCGAAGGACCAGGTTCCAGAAACTCAGCATATACACCTGGAAAAGTTGACGCCCATGATGCATTAATCAAAGCATGGTCTAACCTCTTCGCCAAAGTATTCAAAACCCTTTTGTTCCACCAAGAAAACCGAAGACCTTTAACTTGAGACTCAAACAGTCCTGCTTCCAACAAGGCAAACTTAAATTCATCCATTCCCTGATGATTAATCCCTTCAGAATCTGGTCTGGACAGATGCTGGGAGCTCAATACCTCATTAAAGTCCCCTAGAGTCACCCAGGGAGAGGACCTTAACGGAGAAGAGTTAGAAAGATCCACAAGTTCACCCCATAAACTCTGTCTCTGAGATAGCGAATTAAAACCGTACACAAAAGATACCGTTAGACTCAGCCCCTCAACTTGCAAGAAAACCCCACAAGTCATAACTTGAGCAGAAACCCTGTAGATGAAAACCGAGACCCGAGGATCCCAAACCACTATGATTCTTGCTGAAATGTGATTGTCAAAATTACCCTGATACTTCCACCCTACTGGAATAGCTCTCTCCACTCTACTAGAATTTTCTGATTGAATATGTGTCTCCAAAAAAGCTCCAAAAATAGGTTTGTGATTCAAAATCCACTTCCGAACCTCTTTCTGCCTTGCTGGGCTATTAAGCCCTCAGATATTCCAACTAAATATCATGATTAAGATTAGCAAGAAACAGTGGCCAAGCGGCCACCTTTCTTGTTCTTCTTCTTCTTCTTCTTTTTCTTGTTAACCAAAGTGAAATCATCAACCTCCATGACACATTTTCCCATAGCTGGTAGGCAACCCATAAGAGGGGGAGTATTAATATGTTCCTGAGAAGTTGCTTCCCCAGACTCATGCATCGAGCCTTTTAGTAGGGAAAGTTCAGTACCAGCAGGAGACTCTGGGACCGTTGAAAGTTCCTTAGGGGAAGAGTCCAAAGGAGGGGAAGCAATCTGTTCCTGCAATCTAATACCTGATTTAGAGCCAGATGCTGACCGAGAGACTGATCTTCTTCCTGATCTATTCCTGGCTTTGGCATTGGCACTAACACTGCGACCTCGGGACCGACGAGTCCTGACTATATCTTCAACCACAGGCTCTGTCTGAGTAGGATTAGTCGGGCAATGAGCTCCCAAATGCCCATACTGAGAGCATAAATCACATTTAGGCGGCAGCCAAGGATAAGAAACCAAGATCTCAATCTCAGACCCATTTGAGAACCCAGAGAAGATCTTGTTAGGCAGTGGTTCCTTCAAATCAAGCTCAATCAGGATCTTAGCAACTTCCATATTTTCTTTTCTCTCTGTTTCTGGAGCTAGAGAGATTGGCTTTCCAACAGCCTTAGCTAACCTCTTTAAACTGCGGCTGTTAAAGAGAAGATACAGGAGCTTCCTAAACTCAACCATGACCCTTGCCTTTGACATACAGACAGAATCCTGATTGATAGAGGGTTCCCATTTAGCAATCAACATTTGACAGCCAGCAACGTGCCATACGGATCTACTGAGGAGAAGAGATCTGGTTCGAGCATTAGGAATACGAAGAAGGTAAGAGGTTGGTCCCAATTTGTGAACAAATATGCGCGGACCACGACGAGCCCAAATCGCATTCATAACCCCAATTACACGACCCAAGGAAGGAGTGACATCAGGGAACCTTGCAACCAAGTAATCTTGAAACTCAGATTTAGCTTCCTCAATTTCAGACTCGGAGAACAACACGAGAAGAGCCCCAGAGGAATGAGAAACATGAGGTTCAGATTCCTCATCCTCTAATAACGGAGTATCAGATACAACACGTGCCCAGGAGCGAACCGGAGTAGTAGAGGCGGGGTTCGACCTCACTACCGGAGGGGAAGAGGCTGAGCGTATCTGAGAGGAAGAGGAGTCGGAGGGTATAGTCTGATTCTCCAAATTCCCAGCAGTAGCCGGAGCTACCAGGTCAGTGGATTCAATCACCGGAGAACCATTCTCTTGAGACTTTAAGGCCTCTAACTCAGTCGGAGAGAGGGCTGAGTTCGACAGATCTATCGGAGAGGCCGAGGAAGAGACTTGAGGAGAAACATTGAGGTCTAAGACACGCTCTGGAACCTCCGATGAAGATTTCAAACCGTCTAGAGAAGAAGCTACAAGCGACGAAGACTTCGGAGGCACAGAGATGGAGGGCATAAGGTGCGGATTCTTGCGAATAAATAACGGAGGAGGAGCAACTATCGGACGGAGAGGCTTTTTGTTCTTCCCCATTGAGAAGCGGAGCCAACCGGCGTAGGCACGCCGGCGGCAAAGAAGAAAAACAGAAAACCCTAGATCCCCGTTTTAATCGCCAGAAGAGAGAGACGCCGGCTATAAATCCATCTTCTTGGTTTTATTGGACACATATCTTCGTCATAATTTTTGTTTCTAAGTTTTAAATGTTTTTTATTTTTATGGGAAGGTTTTCTATAATAAGAATCCAAACTTCGGGAAGGTGGTAGAGCAGGCACACATAAATGCGGAAGCTTGGCAGGCGGCACAGGAAGGGGCCATGGTACACACCCTAGAAGTCGGAGGACGGGGGAACGAAGAGCCACACAGTTTTATATGCTATACGGATGGATCTTGGATATCGGCGGAGGGGATGGCGAGTTTGTAATGGTTTTCATTCCAGGGAACGAAGATGGATCGACTTGTGGGGTCTAAAAGCCTGAGAAGGATCAGTTCACCCCTGCTGGCTGAATTAGAGGCCCTATTCTGGGCGATGGACCAGATGCTCGGGGATGACAGGCAGGATGTGGAATTTACTACCGATTTTACGAATTTACTAGATATGATCGCCCATCCTCGGGACTGGCCTCTCCATCATGTTAGGCTCGCAGAGTTGGAAGATATCATAACTAGATTCTCAACGATGTCATTCTCATTTATATATCGCCGGGAAAACTCAATCGTTAGATGAACAAGCATAGAGGGCTAGAAGACGTTTGTTAGAGGTTGCCGAAATGGTTTAGGATTTAAAGGGTACACTGGAAAGTGGATCCTTTTTGTCGATAAAAAAAAGAGTTATAAGTGTTTTTTCTATATACAACACACGTGATGTGTCAACCCTAGCAAAAAATAATAATATTATTTATATATAGTAATAACAACAGGTACATATATTTCAAATAAATAAATTAAAACATTGGAGCATTACCTCAAATCTTTATATATGAAGTAATCTGAGTAATTTCTATTCCAAATAATATTTTAAAACTTTAAAAATTAAGGTATTATGAAGGTGATAGTATCGACGTTTTTTTGCATATTTGATTTTTATATTTATTTGTTATTTATAAATAATTCTTTTAGCTTTTATATATATTATTTTAATACTAATATTTTATGTTTCATTTAATATTAAGTTTTACATGATATATTTATAATATTAAATTATGAATAATATTAAAAAATATAAATTTATAAAAATAGGGGTAATATACCAATATTTATAAGTTATACTATATTAAATACTGGTGAATAAAGATATATACAAAATTGTAAAATAAAAATATTTGATACATTTAATTTGAAATATTATTTTAAGAAAAACATAAAATATTTCAAATTTGAAGTACACAAAGATGTTCTTAGATATTCAGGGTTTAGTGTTTTCCAAAAGATGAAATTATCTTTATAGTATTATTTAAGGATCACTTTTAAGAATATAACCTTTAAATCAGCAAAATATTACATGATATGCCATTAGAACAAAAACAAATTAAAAATATTCATTAAGGGTAAAATTGGAAATACATGTAATTTTCATTAAGTGTAAAATGTTATAATAATTTAAATATTCAGATTTAAAAGATAATTAAATATTTTAATTTTAATTTTCGTTTTTTTTTAAATATCCAAATTAGAAAAAATTTAACTCAATTTTTAATACATTTTATTGGATTAAATAGATTTTTTGAAACAAATATAAAATACTCAATAAAAATATTTTTAAAGGTCCCACATGCTTAAAAGTAAAAGAAAAAGATGAATCAAACCTAAAAATAAGAAAATATGTTTTGAATATTGAATTGCAAGTCAGAGCTTGATTACTAAAATCATACTTTTGCAATTATAATTTTGCTTTTTAAAAAGATCATACTTAGAATAATTTAAAATTATTTTTAATATATTTTATTGGTTTAAAGTAGATTTTTTGGAAAAAACCTAAATATTAGTAAAAAATACCTTTAAACCTCCCCAATCGCTTAAAAATGAAAGGTAAATATGAATAAATTTTATAAATAAACAAATATGTTAGGAGTGTTTAATTACAAAACTTGATTTATCCAGCCTCCAAATTATACGATTCTATATTTTCTAATTTGTTTGTTGGACATTAAAATTGGTTATAATAATTTAAATATTAATATTTTAAATAAAATGTATATTTAAATATACATTTTCGTTTTTTAAGAAAATATTATACTTAGAATAATTTAAAATTATTTCTATATATTATATTAGTTAAAATAGCTTTTTTGAAACGAATATTAAATATCTAATAAAAATATATTTAAAAGTCATACATCGCTTAAAAAAAAAGACAAAGATGTATCAATCATATAAGTAAGCAAATATGTTGTAAATGATTAATTGCAAGTCGGAAGTTTGATTTATTCAACATCCAAATTATACAATTATTTTTTTATTCAGTTTGTTTGTTGGACCAAAAAACTAGGTTATAGTCCCACATCTTTAAAAGTCTCACATCTTTAAAATATCCAATAAAAATATCTTAAAAAATCTCACATCGCTTAAAATAAAAGACAGAGATGAGTAAAACTTATAAATAAGCAAATATGTGTGAATGTTTAATTGCAAATGCGAAACTTGATTTATTCAACATCTAAATTATACAATTCTTTTTTATATCTAATTTGTTTGTTGGACCAAACAAATATGTTCTAATAATTGAAATAATTTATATTTTAAAGAAAAAGAATCTATTAAATATAAATTTCGTTTTTAAAAAATATTATACTTAGAATAATTTAAAATTAGTTTTAATATATTATATTGGTTAAAATAGATTTTATGAAATGAATATAAAATATCCAATAAAAATATCTTTAAAAGTCTCACATCGCTTAAAAAAGAAAATCAATCCTATAAATAAACAAATATGTTGTGAATGATTAACTGCAAGTCGGAAGTTTGATTTATTCAACATCTAAATTATAGAATTCTTTTTTTAAATCTATTTTGTTTGTTGGACAAAAAATTAGGTTATAATAATTTAACTATTTATATTTTACAGAAAAACAAATTCTTGAGACAGAAATTTTCTTTTTTAAGAAATATTATACTTAGAATAATTTAAATTATTTATTTATATTATATTGTTTAAAATAGATTTTTTGAAACGAATATAAAATATCCAATAAAAATATCTTTAAAAGTCTCACATCGCTTAAAAAGAAATGGTAGAGATGATTAAATCCTATAAATAAGTAAATACGTGTGAATGTTTAATTGCAAGTCGGAAGCTTGATTTATTCAGCATCCAAATTATACAATTTTTTTCTCTATTTTGTTTGTTGGACCAAAAACTAGGTTATAACAATTTAAATATTTATATTTTAAAGAAAACTAAACTATGGAAACACAAAATTTAGTTTCGTAAGAAAATATTATACTTTAGAATAATTTTTTTGTTTTATTATATAGGCTAAAATAGATATTTTGAAATGAATAAAATACCAATAGAAAATCTTTAAAAGTCTCACATCGCTTAAAAAATAAAAGGCAAAGAAANTATTATATAGGCTAAAATAGATATTTTGAAATGAATAAAATACCAATAGAAAATCTTTAAAAGTCTCACATCGCTTAAAAAATAAAAGGCAAAGAAAAATCAATCCTATAAATAAGAAAATATGTTGTGAATGATTAATTGCAAGTCGGTAGCTTGATTTATTCAACATCCAAATTATACAATTCTTTTTATATCTATTTTTTGTTTGGACCAAACAATTAAGTTATAATAAAATACATATTTATATTTCTTTTTAAAATAAAAAATAAAATATTTTAATACTTAAATTTTTTTTAGATATTAAACTTAGAATAACTTAAATTTAGTTTTTAAATATATTTTATAGCATTAAAAAAGACTTTTTGAAACTAATATAAAATATTCAATAAAAATATGTTTAAAAGTCCTACATCCATAAAAAATTAAAAGACAAAAGATGAATCAATCTTATAAATAACCAAATGTGGTTTGAATGTTGAATTACAAGTTAGACCAAATTAAGCTTCATATTCAACATCCAAATTATAAAATTTCTTTTTAATCAAATTTGTTTGTTGGACCAAATAATTAGGTTATAATAATTAAAGATTTAAATTTAACAGAAAAAAATACTTCATTTATGAAAAATATATTTTCATCACTACAAATTTTAAACTACACTTAATAAAAAATTGGGCAGATTATTACAAATAGATCGATGAATATTATATATACTATAAACTCAAATGATTTTTTAAACAATTTTTAAAATTTTTTTACTTTTTATTTAATATTTACCTCTTTATATTTTATAGGATCTAAATAAAATATTTAATGTTATGTTTATATATAGATAATTCCAAACTAAATGTTTTATTAAAATATTAAACTTCCATAAATATATTTAATTATTTTATCAACCAGTATCACTTATTTAATTATCACCATATAAATTTAATATAAATAGATATTAATAAAATAAAAAATAACCCGGCTAATAATCTAGTTAAACTTTATTTAAAATAAATTAAATTAATTACGTTGATTTATTCGATGATTGATAAATGCAAGTGAAGCAGACTGGCTTCAATCACGTTTTTATAAGTCAATACTCTCTCTCTCTCTCTCTCTCTCTCACTGTTCGGACACTCTCACCCCCTCTCTCTCTCTCCTTAGGATTCTTCAGGTACTCTCTCCCTCTCACTCACCTTATCTTTTTTGCATGGTAGATCTCTCGAACTTGGGTGATAGCTTATACATACCTCAAGTCAACCATACTTGCTTTTGAATTTTAACCATCTCCGTCTGCAAATTTCAATCAAAATCCCAGAATCTGCTCAACATCGGATGTCTTTGTGTATAAAACAGACATTTCTGGGTTTGATAACTTTGTAGGAAGACCAAATGTGTAGATCTAAGGAGTCAAGGACTAGAAACAAAACAAATCCAGCACTTTCTGCTCATGTCTCTTTGTCTTTTTGTTCACTAGCTCACTGTTTTTATGGAGTCCTCCACACTTTAGTGCTTGTATAGATAGAGATATGTATGTAACTAGATATGCGTGTTATTCTATTTATGGATTCAACAATATTACCTATATTATAGTATGTTTACATTCTTTTGGATCTAGGTATATTGATGGATTTGAAACTCTTTTAAGTTTGGTTGACTTCAAGCATCCTTTTGTTTACTTGATTTTATTTTGATGCAGTGAGGAGAGGAATCTCAAAGAATGTCGGATCTTCAGACACCTCTTGTAAGGCCAAAGAGAAAGAAGACATGGGTTGATTACTTTGTCAAGTTCCGATGGATCATCGTCATCTTCATAGTCCTTCCATTCTCTGCCACATTTTACTTCCTCATCTACCTAGGAGACATGTGGTCAGAGTCCAAATCCTATAAGCAACGTCAAAAGGAACACGATGAGAATGTCATGAAAGTCATCAAAAGGCTTAAGAACAGGAAAGCCAAGGACGGTCTGGTCTGCACTGCACGAAAGCCTTGGATTGCTGTTGGAATGAGGAACGTTGACTACAAGAGAGCCAGACATTTCGAGGTTGACTTGGGTGAATTTCGTAACATTCTTGAGATCAACAAGGAGAAGATGATTGCAAGAGTTGAGCCTCTTGTTAATATGGGACAGATTTCCAGAGCCACCGTCCCAATGAACCTGTCTTTGGCTGTTGTTGCTGAGCTAGACGACCTTACAGTTGGTGGACTCATCAATGGATATGGTATTGAAGGAAGCTCTCACCTCTACGGATTGTTTGCAGATACAGTTGAGGCTTACGAGATTGTTCTTGCGGGTGGGAAACTTGTCCGTGCTACAAAGGATAATGAGTATTCCGATCTTTTCTATGCAATCCCGTGGTCCCAAGGAACACTTGGACTCCTCGTTGCTGCAGAGATCAAGCTTATTCCGATTAAGGAGTACATGAGACTCACTTACATACCAGTCAAGGGAGATCTTCAAGCTTTAGCTCAAGGTTACATCGATTCTTTCGCGCCTAAAGATGGTGACAAGAGCAAAATCCCGGATTTCGTTGAAGGCATGGTGTACAATCCAAGGGAAGGTGTGATGATGGTTGGAACATACGCATCTAAAGAAGAAGCCAAGAAGAAAGGGAACAAAATCAACAATGTGGGATGGTGGTTCAAGCCATGGTTCTACCAACATGCTCAGACCGCGCTTAAAAGAGGAAAGTTTGTGGAATACATCCCGACTAGAGAATACTACCACAGACACACGAGGTGCTTGTACTGGGAAGGGAAGCTCATTCTTCCTTTTGGTGATCAGTTTTGGTTTAGGTACCTCTTGGGTTGGTTGATGCCTCCAAAGGTTTCTCTTCTTAAAGCCACTCAAGGTGAAGCTATCAGAAACTATTACCATGATATGCATGTCATTCAAGATATGCTTGTTCCTCTCTACAAGGTCGGAGATGCCCTCGAATGGGTCCACCGTGAAATGGAGGTAAAGCACTAAATGCTCTTTTTTTTGAATGATCCATCTTGTAACTCATGAAAGTAATCTGTTTTCTTGTTCCTTTCAGGTGTATCCAATCTGGCTTTGCCCACACAAACTCTTCAAGACGCCAATCAAACCTCAGATTTACCCAGAACCAGGCTTTGAGTATGAAAACAGACAAGGAGACACAGAAGATGCTCAGATGTACACAGATGTTGGAGTCTACTACGCTCCTGGTCCAGTCCTAAGAGGAGAAGAGTTTGATGGATCAGAAGCAGTACGTAGGATGGAGAAATGGCTGATAGAGAACCATGGATTCCAGCCTCAGTATGCAGTGTCTGAGCTAGACGAGAAGAGCTTCTGGAGAATGTTTGATGGTGACTTGTATGAGCATTGCCGCAAGAAGTATAGTGCTGTTGGAACGTTCATGAGTGTTTATTACAAGTCGAAGAAAGGAAGAAAGACTGAGAAAGAAGTTAGAGAAGCTGAACAAGCTCACCTCGAAACAGCTTATGCAGAGGCAGATTAAGTAATAGAAGACCCTGTCTGATGAAATAGGCTTGGTGTTATTCTTATCTCTAGTGTCGTTTTTCAACTATCTGTTATGTGGTTGTTGTTGTTCTTGTTTGACTTGAGCTATGTTTGGATTTTAGATTTTGATTTGCTTTTGAGACTTTGTTTGAGATAATTTATGGGTTCTCTATCTTTCGTTACCATCTAGACTTTAGATCATGCTGTTCCTGCGATTCGGGTCGTCTCAATGGGAGTCGGTTAATGATGGTAAACCAAAGGTGTGTCGAATCGATTTTAGTTTGGTTATCAGTTAATTCAGTTATTTGTGATTGATTCATAGAATTTTGTTTTTCTTAAAAACCGATTTCAGTTACTGAAAGGCCGAGAGCCGAACCAAGAATTGAAAATATTTTAATTTTTTTGTCCGGTTAATTAGAATTTTCAGTTCGGTACATAATCCCTAGTACCAGTACCAGATCATGCCATAACACAAGTCTCTAAACATCAGTTACCAAGCGGTTTGGTTTGAGGTAACCGGAAAATACCGGCATTTGAACCGAAGTTGACCGGGTGAGGTTTTAGGATAAACGAAGCTGCCATTTTCGGAGTGATGAAACTCTCTCTCTGACAGAAAATACACAGAACACAACCCAAATCATTCTATCGTCAGAAGCTCCCTTGAAGCTCTTCTTAGCAGTAAGAAATTTCGTTTTCAGAATATTTCCCTTTCTTTATAATATTGGAATCTTTTTCGTTATTTTCTGATTCTGTTCCCGTCATGGTTTCTGTGGCTATAAAATGGAAGTGGAAATGTGTATCCTTTATATATGTATATATAAATTGGTGCATAGCAGGTGTTTGTCAAAATGCTTAGCTCGAATTCCTTTTATTCATTTAGTAACGTTAACTCTCTGTCTGGGACCCTGGGTAGTAACTGTGAAGCGTTGATACCCATTTCCTTCTTTAGACAATATCTTGAGCTTATTTTCCTTCTCAAGTTTCCTGTGATTCATCCTATCTGATCTATTCTTAACACTGCATGAACATATGCTTCTTTGCAGGTAGTGAAAGCTGGTGCTGGATTCTTGTGTGCTTATTCCCCAACTTGTCTTATCTCTTTTTTTTTGATAATCAACTTGTCTTATCTCTGTTTCAAGCTGAATAAACCACATCCTATTAGGTCTAGTCTAGATTTAATAACTTGTTTTAGTATGGTAGTTTGATCATCTTCCATAGAACTGCTTCCTGTTGTTAAGTTGTGCTGCAAAAATGTCTCTGGTCTGTTCTTCATCTTGTCTAGCTCCCTTGCCACAGATCAAATGGCCACGTCCAAGTTTTATGAAATTCAAAACATGTGCCTTAAGTCAATGTTCTTCCGCCAGCTACCCTAATTTTACCTCAGGTATTAGGAAGAACATCAGTTACTTGTCCACAGAACCGCAAAAGCTTTGCAGGCTAGCAAATAGTCAGATATTAGTTACTCAAGGGTCTGTATCAGAGAACAGCTCTATTGATATTGATTGGGAAGATCAGGAAGAAATCGAGGATACAAATTCACCTTGGGAAGGTTCGGTTATGTATAGGAGAAATGCTTCAGTCACACATGTGGAATATTGCACTACCTTAGAGAGGCTTGGGTTGGGAAGACTATCAACCGAGGTCTCCAAGACGAGAGCTTCTGCGATGGGCCTAAGAGTGACAAAAGATGTCGTGGACTATCCAGATGGCACACCGGTTCAGATATCTGTCGATGTCATAAGGAAGAAGAAGAAGCTGAGACTTGATGGAATTGTCAGAACTGTTATCACACTTGGTTGCAACAGGTGCTTTCTTATGAACTCATCACCAGCTTCTTTACTATCTTGTAAATACATCAACTTTTTCGTTTTAACTGTTTTCTCTTATATGTTTGAAGATGTGGTGAGCCAGCAGGTGAGAGCATCTTCTCCAACTTCTCGTTATTACTAACTGAAGAGCGAGTTGAAGAACCCGATGTCATTGATCTTGGATTCACATTTGGTAATGACAAAGCCAATTCCTTTTCTGGATTGTCAAACAATGAAGAAGAAGATGAAGATGATGATTCATGGATTGATTGGGAGGATAAACTCCATTTTCCGCCTGAGGTGAAAGAAATAGATATCTCGAAGCATATAAGAGACTTGGTGCATTTAGAGATCACCATGAATGCGATATGCGATGCTGCGTGTAAAGGGATGTGCTTGAAGTGTGGTGCAAATTTGAATAAGAGGAAATGTAATTGTGACAAAGAAGAGAAAGATAAAGGATATGGGCCTCTCGGAAACTTGAGAAAGCAAATGCAACAAAAAGAGGGTCTCAAAAACTAAACTCAACACTTGTATGGATTTTGATCTTCCTTATACTTCTTCATGAAATTTAAAATCAGTTGTATCAAAATGTTCAAAAGTGAATCTGAAGAGTAGCTTAAGCTTTCTTCAAGCTCATTCATATGATTTTGATTATGTTGTTCAAACCGAAAGTGGATACACATCAATCAAAGCATTACATTTAGAAACAAATCTTTTTTTTTATATTCTTGTATATATTGAAGTATGAACAGTATCAAAGTCTTTATGAGACTTTGAAAACAGAGATTCAAAGACTTATGAGGTTTCTACTTCTTCTTGAGCTCAAGTAGTCTTGACCATCTCTTATGAACAGAAGCTGTGTTTGTTTCACCAATATCTGCAAAAGCAATTCAGAAAATCTTTAATAGAGAAACACAACTAATGACAATAGAAGAAGTAAGCTGTTGCTTACAATGCAGTGTCGGTTCCGATTTTTCACAGGAATCCGAGCATATATCCTATAATCAAACGACAGTTAGACTCCACAGCATCCAAGGATCGATTAGTCTCTAACATGAAACAGAACACGCGGCTTAAGTCGGAAGGTGTTTAAACTGAATCTTACTTTGGCGTAAGTTGTGAGCCGTATAGTGTCTTGTACAAGGGAATCAAGGTTAGCTTCATATCCAGGTCTCACATATATTACCTGCAAAAGAGAGACTTTATTCATTTCTTTTGTTTTTTTTTTGAAATGCAAACAGAATATATAGAGAGCTTATGACGGCACTTACTGAAGGATCATCACCGCCAATCTCTGGCAGTGTTGAAGCTCGATTTTCTCGACTCGATGGCAAAATCCATACCGTGAAATTTGTATCGATCTGAATACATTGCATGATGTTTTTAAAAAGGTTCTTTCAAGAAACCTTCTTTAGAGCGAAATAGTTACCAGTCGAGGATAAGACGAGGAGCAAATGCTGCATTTTCTTGCAAAAGATGTTATGATTCTTCCATCTACTGAGAGTCCCATGCTTGCGTGCTACAGAAGAAAGAAGACTAAACATAAAATCAAAATGTAAATAAAGATAACACTAATGATTGGTTAGATAAGAGGGTTCAGTTTCTTAAAGTTAAAACACTGTCACTTCAAGCACATTAAACCATAAACACAAATCTAAGGTCCCAAGGAATGATATTTACTCTTTGAACAGAGAGATCGACAGAGACACGAGCATTGGTAGGACCACTTTCAACAAGATCTTCGAGTTGAAGATCACGCAAAGAGACATTGTACTGAGTGTTCCAGTTTCCATTCCATTTTCCTTCAGAAGGAGATAAAGTTATCAGACGCTTCACTGTTCTTGAGCTCTTTCCATGTATTGCTGCCTGTATTCGTCAAGGCATTGGGGGTTTGGATCATACTTATGACTCTTTATTACAGAAAGTGGAAGAAAAAGAGGAAGTAATATACCGAAGAAGCTTCATGTTTTCTAGAGAGAGAAGATATCGGAAGATGAGGACGTAGAGCTTCACCGGATATTTTGTTGGTAGTAAGCTTTGGAGAAACCAAACAACGTAACCAGTTTGATTCTGCCATGGAAGAAGCTCTGGTCTGTTGAGGAAGAATCTGAACCAAGCAAATATCACTAAACCTTATCCACTATAAATACACTCACACACCACCACAAGTCTTTTTGGTGCTCGACGTGTATTGTTCTCATACTTTTACAAAAAGTTGGTTGGTATATAGCAAATTCATAAGCAAAATTAGCTTGAAACTGTATAAAATCAAAACTCTATAGACTTTGGAATAAGACTGTAAGAGATGATAATTCTTTTGAGTAAACGAAGCTAAGTAAATTCATCTGTTGTAAAGAAGACATTTTAAAGTGTTAATTCTTCTAATTCTTTCTAAAGGAAAGTTTAAGGAAAGACATTAACTCTGTATGTTGTGTGATGAGAAGATGCAAGAGCTTCAAGGCCAAACAAAGCCAATATCATCGTTGACAACATCCCATACTCCAAGGTTGATCTCATCAAACAACTGTTCATAACTCCAGCTTGAGTATCCCAAGAAAAACCAGTATTCACTTGGATTCAGTTCTCTGGATTTCAACTCTTGGATTCGACGGGCTACAGACTTATGATCTAGGAAATACACACCTGGTGAGATTTCCGGGTGGTTATTGTCTGAGTCTTTCTCTCGGGTCAGAGCTAACAGTGGGATCCCTGGATCCACCACTGGACCTCCAAACGATAGAGGAGTTTCTTTCAAGAGCTCGGCTGTTTCGCTGAGTTCAGGGAAAGATTTCCACCTTAACCGTTTGTTGAAGATTAGACCCAGGAAACCAAACTCGGGGCCTGCCTTTATGATCAGAATCTTTGATTTTCCAAACGGTTGAGAAGCAGCTAGCTTTTCTGTAGCGACGAGTACGGTGCCGGTTTTCACTTGGGAAGCGTTTTTGAGTGAGTGCGTTGGAGGCGTCTTGGGATTGACCTGGTCTTGGTTTACCTCTCTATCTGTGGGCTCTCTGTTCCTTAAAACGACCTCGACAAGTTTATCACCATCTGTTTCTTTATTGCTTACCGCAGATGAAGATTGGTCGAACTTGTTGGAGTTTCTTCTTCCTTTTCCAGACAGAATAGGAAGGATTTCTGCCAAAAAAAAATTCAAAACTTGCTTTGTTTAGGCTCCAGCACAAAACAGAAGTGTTAAAAGAAACCAAAAGGATGAAAAAAAGTTACTACTAAAATACCGAGTCACAAGTTGCTAAGCATATAAAGATTATGCAGAACTATGTAACTTCATTATTTTCTGGAAGTTCAGACAGTGAGGTTATGGTGGGTATTTAGAGATAATACTCAGCACATATGTCTAAAAAGCGAATAAAAAACGATGCAGATATGGCCTTGCTGAAAACTCACGAGAGCTATTCGCATGGCGAGCTAGAAATTCTGTTATGTCAGTTACAGACGCCTCTCCTTCATATGGAATGACTTTGTTCCTCTCGGCTGGAAATAATATCAGAGAAGGATACACTTCCCTCTGCAACATCACAAAGTCAAAGAGCACGTGGATATTGAATTCAGAAATGAGAATTCAGTGTGTACAATCAAAAGATCTCAACATTTAACGGTGTTTGAAAAGACGGATGCAATAGTAATACAGTGACATGCATATTCTAGAATCAATAAAACAAACCAGACGAGAATCAGAGAAGCTATCATGAAAAGTACCTGATTTATTGATTTCAGGATCAAGCTGCAATCATTCATCGTGCAGTCCATTAAGTAGAATAGTGGAGATTTCAGATTCTTGCCATTAATTGGTGTCTCTGCTTCTAAACCGAAAAAGTAAAAAAGATTGATAATTTATTTTGAAAATATGACTATTTTCACTTTCCATATTACACTAAATTAGAAATTTAGGAGCAAAAAACTAGTAATAAAAACATGACTATTTTCACTTTCCACTTTCCATATGTCACATGGTAATAAAAATCTGATTACCTGATTTGAAAAACATTTGATTGTTCCTGAAACCTCCTTGTATTATCGCTTTATATTCCTTTAGTGATCGGTATACTTCACGCAAAACTAGCTCCATCCTTTGACAAAACCCACACCAGTTATTGCTGAAAAGGACCAAAACGTCCTGGCATAAAGAACAGGAAGCCTTCTCTGCACAGGATTGATTACATGCATGAACCATGCCGGAGAAAGTACTGACTGTGACACGAGGAATAGAATCCACCTCGTGGAAGTCCAGATTAACGAAAGGTGGAACTGTAGCTTTTTTAGGCATTTGAATGGTAGATTCAGACTGTGTATAAGGTGATAGACTTCCGTTGAGATATCCATGAAGAAAGTCAAAAAGTGATGAATAGCTGAATGCTACCTCATCTTGAAGGACATAGTGCTGTTCTACAGCTGGATCAATTATTATTGCAGATGGAATCTTTACATCACCAGTCAAAGCCCTAAGTAACGCGTAATTTGCATCAGAGAAGAAAAATGAACCCGTGAAACTATGCCCAAGATCTTCCTTTGATTCTGACGGCAATGATATCTTTATCTTCTTCTTAACATTCTCTGTCAAATGAACGTCAGTCTTATCGGTTTCTGTGATTACTAATAGTTCACTTTTGTTAGTAGATACCTTCTCTTCTTCATCAGGGGAGGAGGATTCATTCTCCGAAGATTTCATTTCACCATTTTCTTCAGAACTCGTACTGATCCTGTTCTCCGTATCGTCTTCAGGGCGAAAAGCAATTCCACTGGAACCTTCGGCAGAAGATGAGTCTTGACCAGAAATAACTTCTACTTGTGATGGTAATGCATCCAGTACTTTAATGTGCACATCATCAGACAATAGACGGAAGCCAGCATCCTTAGCAATCGAGCTCAATTTACTTTCTTTTCTTCTGTGAAGAAGATTTGTCAGTACCTCCTGCAGCGAACTGCCTTCTATACCTGGTGCTATACTATTTAGGGCTACATTTTTATCCCCATCCAAAATCACAAATGAGACCTTATTCTCTAGTTTAATGTTCTTAAACTTCCAGGTAGTTTTAGCTTGGCTAACCGAGTTCTCATACTGGATATCATTCTCCCAGTTTCTGATGTCAGAAACTTTATGCTGTGCAGCCACGTTTCTGAAAGTCGCAAGTGCTTTCATACTCCTCCTACTATCCTCCAAGGTTCCACTTGATCTATCCACAAAAAGAATAACCGATGGTTTATTTGCCGGTAAAGATAACTCAAGGTCCTGCCGCTCATCTTCTAGCTACATGATAGAATAAAAAAATATTAATGTAAACAAGGCACGTTGAACAATTCTGTATAGATATTACTATATAAGCTTAGTAGTACATGGGGATGAAACATAGTTTTTAGTAAACCAATGATACAAACAGAAATGTAACAGTAGTTTAATATTTTTTTGACAGGAACAACATAGACGGCTTGCTTTAAAGGAAAATGGATGTCTCCGGTTATGTGTATATATTGCCACTAGTGTAATACGCGATTAGTTTAACAACGAATTCACCACTTAAGTTTTGTTGGCTGTGGAAGTTCACTGCAAAACAACAAAGCCAAATCCAGCTGCATATATGGCAGCGAAATGACAACTGGACATGAACTCTGCTGTGTCCTTTGAATGGTTAGATTTAGAGTAGTTAAAGTTACAGAGAGTGGTTCCAACCTTATAAAGTACACAGTGAGCACAAAATCTTACGTAGCAACTAGCAAATTAGACAGTCATCTAACTACAGATATTTTTCCTCAGCGAACAGGATAAAGATATATGAATCTGCAAAATCTACTAAGAAAATGGACAGAAAGAGAATCATACCTCTGTGACTATCGGATTTTCCATCTTTAAGAGTCTCTCAATGTTGTCCCCGACCTTGAGAGTCTTTGAACAATGTGGACATCCTGCCAACTGAAGGACCGCTGCCCATGAATCAGATTCTCCAATATCGAAAGATGAAGCCAGTGATCGTTCTGTGATCAGACCAAATTTTTGCCTTTCAGGAGGCAGTGAAAACTCTCTTGCAGTGTCAATTAACTTCGAGAGTAATGAACTAAATTGCTCGAACTGTTCATGGTTACATGTTTTTCCAAATCCCCAGTTTACTCTGTCATTCTCCTGCAAAGGAACAGTATCATTAACATAGCTAAATTCCTCAAGCCACGGAACTCTACCAAATCCCCTTTGAAGTCCACACATTAGTTTCGATTTTGCATGGCCTGTTTCTAGGGCACAAAGAAAATCATAAATTACGGAGGAAATACACCAACTATATTATAGCATATCAACATCTTCTAGACATGTAATGAGGATCTACCAGCCACCTTCAGGTTAATTTTTCCTTGTAGCTTTAGCACTGGGTCAGCGTCAGTTTCTACCTTTTTGGAGAGGTTTCCTGCAGAATTACGACACGAATATCTAAGTATCAGCCAAACATTCCAACTTTAAAACATACTAAAGATCCGATGGCATAATAGCTGAAGACTGAAGAATGTAACTAAATGCAATATCGAGCAAGTACCATAATTATTGGGAGAAAGTAATCTAGTTGACAGAAAATAAATATATTTGGTATATTCTTAGGCTACTATACTACGGGATGCAGTACTGGGAGAGACTAATCACTCATGGTATGATTCATAGGTGTCAAGACTAGAAAGAAATGACATATTTGCTAAGGATTCTGATATTTTAGATAGAAACTTTTTCATTCTAAAGTCTAAATATCAGACACTATATTGAGCACACTCAGCCTACCAAAGTACTAACCTGATTGATTAGCAGATCAAAAAACTCTTTAGAAATCAAATAATAAAACATACATAAATAATCTCACAAGATCAGGATTATCCCTCGTCAGATAGATCAAGAGTGAGAAACGTCAGATTAACTCACCCTGCCAAAGGTTATTTTCAGTTACGTTTTTCTTCAACTCGGCCAGCAGTGTAGCTGTCCATCCACAAAAATCGAAGAGAAGTAAAGTCTTGTCAGACGATTCAAGGAAATCTTTCAAACTCTTTGGAGACTTCAAATGTCTGAGAGGGAGTTCTTCGGGAGTAGATGCCAGATAGGGATGAATAGAGGACAATATATTTGAGGCTCGGAGTTTCCCTAGATAGTTGTAAGGGACACTATGGTGATAATACAAAACTGTTATTCCGTTGGCAGCACCGATGGCTTGTGCAATCACCTTTTCTGAATTTCTGTATAGAACCATCAATTTCAACGAGCCAAACTCCTCACTACTCCGAACCAACTGAGTTATTTCCTTCTTAAGGGATCTGGACTCGCCACACCCTATAAACCAGCAATAAAACCAAGCATAAAACATAATAAGAACTGGAAGGATCTCTTAATGTATAAAAACAGCAATTTTCGGGCATACAAATCCAGCAAATGACTCTATCTTTACTAATGATCAATCACTGCAGGAGTTTGAGCTTAAAGCAAAAGAGTTCACACATGAAATTGGTGCCGCCCATAAGTTTCAAGAATCGAAACAAAATAAACACATACAGTAAAGAGTAGAGAAATCATGCATCAAAATTTTCAATCAATGGGAATGAGAGACGCACATCTAATGGTAAACCATAAATCTCTTAGATTCCTATAAATTTCAGCAAAAGCTTCATGAAGTTTATCCGATCAGACTCATCCCAGTTACATTTATAAGTAAACTATGGATAGTTACGGGAGACAGAGAGAGAGAATACATGGAGCTGTGACAAATATGAGGACGTGAGAGTGGAGGCGGATCTGAGAAGAAAAGTTTTGCTCCGTGAGAAACTCCCAATCGCCATGGCCTCTTGACGGAGTAAAAACGGATATGAAGGTCAGGATGAGAAGGAGGAGGAACGCCAACGTTTTCATCGGAAAACTCGCTCGTTACGTCTTCTTCCTTCTTTCGACGTCGGGCGTTGCGATACCGATTCTCCGGATTGGTTCGGTTTAACGATCAAATCTACATATATTAAAGTAGTCGTTTATTTGTGTCCCAACCCGAATCGTTTTGAACTAAAATAATTATGATGTTAAAGAAAATACGTATATAAATATGAGAATTTACCCTTTTGAGAGAGAAATTGAAAGATGGAAAGTTTATTTGCGAGAGTTTTGTATATATTAAAATTGTGTGTTTTTACAAATGAGTTCTAACACCTATTTATAGTAGAGGAAAAGATGAATCATAATGGACNGTTCCACCATTAATTGTTAGGTTTGCCCATTATTGATTATTATAACACTCCCCCTTGGAGACCATTGTCACTTATCGTGTCTCGCGTTCTGAGGTATGTTGTCTCGTTAAAAACCTTGCTAGGAAAACACATTGGGAAAAACCATAGTAGGTAAAAAGAGTGCAACTGCG
>OVAU01000242.1:0-23839 GCA_900406315.1 Biscutella laevigata subsp. laevigata | reverse complement strand
ATTTATTCTTTAGTTATGTTATTTTTATTAGACTACACTAAGCTATATGAGAAGTTATCAATTTCTGGTTATTTTCGAGAATTTTTTCTGTTTTTAGTTAAAAAAAAAAATCAGAGCGAAGCGAAGCGGATTATTCGCAAATACTAGTATAAAATCCGGATATCCGTGAAATTTATGAAGCGAAGCAAATCGAAAAATCAAGTATTCGCTAAAAAAAATGAAAATCACAAATACTATAAATTTTTCGGATATTCGCTTTGTGCCCATGCCTAACTGTAGGAGTTGTAGCTTGAGCATTTAACTGAGAATTTAACTGAGCAATAGAAGAAACAATCTGATTTTCTTCCTCTTCTTCTTCTACTTGCTCAGTTTCTTCTTTTGTAACTTCTGCTGCATCCTCAAACTCATAACCCTCTGTATTTTCATAGTCATCTTCCCATTCAAGCTCCACGTTCTTATCAGAGAAAGAGTCTTCTTCCCAATTCCATTTCTTGTCTTCCTCGAAGACTATATCTCGACTGATGTGAACCTTTTTCTCTCTTGGATCAAACATCTTAAAAGCCTTTGATTCACTGCTATATCCAAGTAAGACACACTTCACACTCTTGCATCGAGTTTTGTTCTCTTCACATCAGGAATGTGAACATATCCCACACAACCAAAGACTCTAAAATGCTCTACGGATGGTTTTAAGCCACTCCAAGCTTCCTCAGGTGTCATATCTTTGACAATTAGTGTAGGAGATCGATTAAGGATGTGATTTACCCATTGCACTGCGTCTGGCCATAATGTTTTTGGCACATATAACACAGCTCGCACCATGTTCAAAATTGTTCGATTTTTGCGCTCTGCAACTCCATTCTGCTGTGGAGTATAAGCAGTTGTAAATTGTCTTCTTATACCTTGTTCTTGACAGAACTGGTTAAACTTAGTTGAATTGTATTCTCCTCCCCTGTTTGTCCTCAAGCACTTGATCGCTGCTCCAGTCTGCTTCTCAACAAACGTTTTGAAGTTCTTGAAGGTGCTGAAAGCTTCTGATTTTTCCAGAACAAAGTAAATCCAATGTTTTCCTAGAGAAATCGTCAATGAAGCTAATCATATCCCTTTTCTCACTGTTTGATGATGGTGTAATAGGTCCACATTAGTCAGAGTGGATGAGTTGTAGCTTCTCCATAGCTCTCCACTTGCTATGCTTTGGAAAGGGATCTCGATGTTGTTTCCCTTTCATACAAGATTTACATATTACAGCTGCTTCTTCAAGTGTTGGTAAGCCTACTACCATTGCTTTGTTCTGCAATGTATGCAAACCCTTGTGACTGAGATGACCATAACGGTGATGCCAAAGCTCAACTTTGTCTGAGATGTTGATGTGAAGACAGTTCTCTTCTTTTCCCTTTCTGTGTGTGTCTCCAAGTAAGATAAACATTCGATTTGCACTAATAATCGATTCTGCAATTTTTCCTTTGTTCGGGTGATTGATGCTACATGTTCTCTGCTCTCATCCCTTAAACAGAACATCTAGTCCCTTCTCTTGCAATCGACCAACACTCAACAGGTTGTTCATCAGATCAGGAACATAGTAGACATCTCTTATCACACAGCTCATGCTTCCAAAGATAATTTCTACTACACATTTACCAATCACCATTAACTTGTGGTTATTCCCTAACTTGACACTGTGATTGAATGTGGTATCTAAGCTAGTGAACAAACCTCGGTTACCACACATGTGGTTTGAACACCCTGAATCTACAAACCAAGCATCACTCCTTTTCATCCCTTGAGATTCCACAAACGCCATAAGTAGAACCTCGTCATTTTCATCAATTTCTGCATAATGAGCTCCAGGTTTGCAGTTGGGCATTCATAGCTGAAATGGCCAAGCTTGTGACATGTGTAGCACTCAAACGTGGCTTTGTTAATCGATCGTCCTCTTCCTCTGCCCCGTCCTCGATAAGAACCTTTGCCTCTGTCTTTGACATTGAGTGCTTGATTTTCTTCTCCATAGACAACTCGTTTGAATTTTTTCTCATGAACTGATAATGAGCTTTGTAACTCATCGACGGTCATAGCACTTGTGTCTTTGGATTCTTCAATTGAGACCACAACGTACATAAACTTCTCAGTCAAAGTTCGAAGGATCTTCTCAACAATATTACAATCTGACATCTCTTCTCCATTACTCCTCATTCTGTTTGACACAGCCATTACTCTTGCAAAGTAATCATCTACGCTCTCTTCTTCTTTCATTGCAAGGATCTCAAACTCTCTTCTCAGTCTGCAATAGAGATCGCTTCACCCTCTCGTTTCCTCCAAATTTCTTCTTCAAAGAATTCCAGATGATTTGGATGTTTTCCGATCCAAAATCTGCTCAAACACCACTCGATCTATTGCTTGGAACAAGTAATGTTTCACCTGATGATCCTTTGTCTTCATATCATCCAGTTCTTTTTGTTGCACTGCAGTTAAAACACTATCAGTTGCTGGTTTGACAAAGCCTTCTTCCACCAAATTCCACAATCATTTTGCTCGTAAGAGATTTTCAATCAATTCACTCCAATGATCATAGTGACCACCAAAGTGAGGAATCTTGGTAAGCGTTTTGTCGTCACTCATCCTGTCTCTCTTTGATCACTCGATTAAATTTGCTCTGATACCAAATGTGAACTAAGTTTCAGAGAAAATGTAAACTGCATAAAAGTGATCTAAACTGATCTCAGAACCTTACAACGTCTTAAAAGGAATACATAAACTAATAACTGAAATAGAAAATGCTAGCACCACTAGCTCAACTAAACAACGTGAAAATAGGAAACGAACAAGACCAATTCAAACAGCATTAGTCTTTCTTTGGCGACAAGTAACCGTTAACATCAACAGATCCAAATATACCTTTTTGCAGAGCTCAGGGAGGCGAAGCACCACAAATCGAACACGCTTCTCTCCGCCATAGTCCGCTTTAAACTAATGAATCCAGTAGCCTCAAAAACAAACGCATTGATTCACCGGTTATACAATCGATAATTGGTGATTAAGATCGAATTTCGAATCAGCCCCTCAAATAGTTTTAAAACCTGTAAATATCAGTCGGAAGGAAGAAACAAGAATTGGATGCAGAGAAATTAGAATTCAAACCTACTAACAATTGAAATCGATAAATAGCTTTAGTTTAGAAAAAGTGTGATGCCATTACTAAATGAAAAATGTAAGTATAGAGTAACGAGAGGAAAATCTCGTTGAATAGAATCAAGGGTATAACTGTCTAAAAAAAAATTAAATCTATCTTAGTAGTGTAAAACGTGTGTTAGAGTGAAAGGTATTATGAGAATGTGTTGGAGTGTAATAAAAGTAACGAATGTGTCTTAGAGTGAAAATCCCCCAAAAATTTAAATATCATATTTATGTTGTTTCCTTATGTTTTCAACAAGAGAAAAAAAAAAGTGTCTACTTCTTTGTTAGTGAGATCTGTTTTGCTAATTCATGTTGGAAGATGAAAATGTGAACTTTCATAAACTAGACTGCTTTTGATACGATAATGTTTTATGTGTAACGCATGTTTAATTATTTTAGGATTAATATCTTCACAACAACAAAAAGCAAAGGCAACAGTGTGTAAGTGAACAATAAAGAAGAAACATACAAAAGAAGAAAGAAAGAGAGAGAGAGAATCCTGAGTAGACTCCTCAAACTACGACAAACTATTACCAAAGTGTTTACCTAAGAGGACAAAAATAATCAAAGTAAGTGAAACCCCATCAGTAGATAATATATATATCTATGTGTAACCTGAACATATTGCCAAAATGGTAGCAATGGCTTCATCATCATGATCACCATCAACATCAGAGGAAATACGGAACTCCAGTCCTTGGCCCTCTCATTTGATTGTTCTCTTCTGTCTCTGTGAAAAACTTCACTTCCCTCTCCTGCATTTTCATGGATTTCAAACAAGTGATTATCCAATACAATGCAGAAACCTACAATCTTTAATAACTGCAGGTATTCAAATCTTATTGCACACAGCTTCTTCATCTAAATTTCTTTCTATAATCCTATTCATACCATTTACTTCAAATAGCATTTAGCAACTCATCAAGTATTCAATATAAAACGTACGATGATTAAAAGCACTATAATCCCCTTTAGTTGAGAGAGGTAGTGGAATGGATATGAGTGAAGAGAGAAGGTTAATAGTTTTTCATTAAGAAAGACTAGAGAGGTGGCTCACCATGTTGTCATTGAAACTCAATATAGAAGCGACATTGCCACAACGATAACAGTAATTAGGCGCAGACCACACCTTCACAAGCAAAAATTAACATCATCAATCAGGGTATCACTTCTAATATCCAGTATAAAAAATACAGTCATAAGATGCAGGACACTAACAGTTACTAAGCCTTTATCTTGGAACATGTACTTAAGACCTTCTTGTACAAGCTGGTGTGCACGGCAGACAAGATCAAGCTTGTTGATATGGTTAAACTGCACAACCATCCAAAACCAAATATCAGAGATGTGAACTTGATTTACTAGTTACTATCAATTTAAGCTTTTGGGAAAGAAAGAATACCTCAGTGGTAACCCTGGATCCGAAAAGCCAACCAGCTCCACGTGGACTAACTGCCCATGTTTCAATATCTTCAGGGTCACTCCACATAAGATCGCAAAAGGGCCCTTCATGAGGAATTTCGCAATTGCGCTCGACCAGTCTTATCTAAAGCCAACAATGAGATCTAAAGTGAGTAGATGACCTTGATAACACACTGAGCAAGAAGAATACTTAACGGGTGAAAGCCATAAGCAATCAAAGTAGAGCTTAACCTGATCAATTGTCCGGACATCTGGGGAAAGGCCGCCATGAACACATAGAACCTACATGAAGCAAATATTCTTTTAGTATAACGTACAGCTAGCATATGCGTTCTCATCCACAACACCAAGCTGCAGAAGAATTACTTACTGTGCCATCTATAATAGCTGACAGGGTAAGGTAGTCAAAAACATCTGTGCAATAACGCCATGCATTTGCGTTACCATACTTCCTTTGGCATTCGTCATAGAAACCATACACCTAGAAAAAAAAGTATTAAATTGAGATGAGAACCTTAACACCATAAATAACATACTAATTGTGCCTTCCAGCAGCGCAAAACACCTCTACTAAAAGTGTAATTTGAAAGTAAAACCCGAACCATATATCTTCATTGGAATCAATACAAAACGGATAGCTGAATAAAATTAAACAGACCCCCATAATTTTATGTCTTGATTTATCAAACTAAATAGTTCTATATTGAAAAGGAAATATTCAATGCTACAGTTTATATACTAACTTGGTAAGACTTATCGCTATATAAAACTATTTTGATCATATTATCTGCATATTCGAGGAATATGCATTTCTATTGCACAAAGTGGTACACTTGTAAACTTAATCTTAGTGCGAATTTTCCAGGAATGTATTGAAATAAAAAATCATCGCTAAATCTTTCTTCCTTAAAACAACATGTATCAACTAGGAGATACAACAACATAGGGATGAAGATACATCAAGAGCTGCAAAGGAGAAGAGACATGCTAAATAGGAGACAGTACTATATAAAGCACCTTCTGCAATTAGCTTTCCAATACTCGATTCACATAACATGCATAGTTAACATCCATGGCATTGCCATATGTACAAAATCAGAACTTTCAAAAACCTGATATAACAACGAGAAGATAAACAAAATTACTTACCTCCTAGGAACTGCGTTAACAGATATTAGTGGAACAAAATAACGCATACCTGCGTTAGCTGCCTACTTTCATGATTTCCACGCAGAAGTGTAATATTGGCTGGATATCTACACATTTTACAAAAAAAACAAAAAACAATTTCATGCCCACCAGAGCAATGGATTTAGCAGTTTAAATAGCATTCTTAAGAAAAAAAAAATATTAGAACCAAAAAGCCGTGCTCACTGCTCAGTACTTTCCAAATCTTAAAGCAGAGAAACTTGATAATGCAAAACTTACCTAGATTTAAGAAGCAAAAGAATAGTGAAGACTTCAAGGCTGTTGTAACCTCTATCCACAAAGTCCCCCTGCAAAATTTCCAGGACAGATAATGATTGAATTCTTATCGAGGGACATTGAGACACTGCAAAAAGAAAAGGTCTGTACCATAAATATGTAATTTGTATCGGGAACATGACCTCCGGTCTGAAAAAGCTTCATCAGATCATGAAACTGGCCATGGATGTCACCACAGACGGTGACTGGACTGTTGACAGGCTGTACATTTGACTCCTCAATGAGAATTTCTTTCACCTGCAACATTATAACTGTATCAGAAACAACTTCTGGTAAAACTTTTAATCAATCGCTGAGAAAGGAGACCATAAACTATATTGAAATTACAAAACTGATTGAAGCATCTCCGTAGAACCTTTCGATACATTCACGGTTGAAAAGAAAGAAAAGCCCTAAATCCAGGAACCAAAATAACACGAAACAGAGAGCTGAAGTCACGTTCCACCAAAATATACAGATAAAACAAGTAAAGAACACAAGAGGAAACTCTAAGCCTCAATGGACCCAGAAAGTAAGCAGAAAAAGGAAGAAGAAGAAGGGGGCGTACGTATTCGCATAGAAGCTGAAGCTCGTCCTCGGAGAGATGCTGACCTTCTTTAACCTTCGAAATCCATTGATCCAAATCCATAACTCCTTTTCCTATCTATGTTCCTTTGACTAGTAAAAAAACACCCACCTCTTTCGTTCGCTTTCAGTAGCGACTTCTAGCGATCTCTTCAGAAAAAGGAAAGATCGAATCAAGATAGATCTAGCACACAATCTTCGACTTCGTTAGGGTTACGTAAGAGGAGAAGATGAAAGAGGAATGAGAGGTTCGAGTTCCACAAAATGACATACGACAAAGCAAAAAAAAAAAAAAAAATCTCGACCCAAATCCCAGATCGTTCTCCGCCGCTTCACACACAAATCACTCTTTCGCGTTTAGGATTTCTCGATCAAACGCAATCGTGTTATAAATTACGATCCTGATCCCTACCATTTCAGAAATTTGCGAAAAGAGCAACCAGATTTTCTAATCTCAACAACTCTCATAGAAACAAATAACAATACAAAAAGACCCAAATTACGATACACTTTCTCGAATCTTCATTCTCTTTAATGTACAAAATCCAACCATTTACAAAGGAAGAATGAAACTGTTAACCGTATAAAGTAATCTATACACAAATCCAAAACAAAAAGAATCATCAATCAGTAATTTTTTTTCTTTCTATGAAGTTAAAAATGACCCCAAAAGAATTTAGCAACAACAATGCTTGTGGAAGTAGCTAAGAAGAATCGTTGCAGCAAGGAAGGACAAAGTTGTCCATGAAGTGGTTAAGCTCAGATGTATAAAGCTCAGGGTTATTCCGGAAATGGTCTACATGAGGTGAAGATATGAAGTTGCAGGCGCGGACTTCATGTCCAGCTTTCCTCTGCTCTACAATGAATGATTCAACCTGTCTTGCGGGTATAACTCTATCTGCAGAGCTGTAAATGTATAACTGTGGACATCTTGGTTGTGATGATGATAAAGTATCAAGAACATCAGCAAGTCTCCTGTAACAAATATTGGTGAAAGAATCAGTGATGAAAGGCAGCTTTTGTGTGTGTGTCAGAGAGAGAGAGAGGGCTTTATATTTACCTGTTTACTTTAGGAAGACTTAGAATCACCCCGAAGAATTTTTCGAGAACCAAAAGCAAAGCTGTTTCTGTTGCGGTGGGTTTGGGCTCAGAAGATGAGCTTGCGAGTCCTTTAGTGGCTACGCTGTTTTTCTTCAAGAACGCAGCTGAGAAACCTGATGCCCATACCTGTTTATACAAGCCAAATTAGTATCCCGAATGTTCGCTCAAATCACAAGTCAAATCCCCAAATAAACTTCTTTGGCGGCTAAAATGGAATGAACACAATAAGCATCACTTACGGTAGGATCTGCTGCAGCAACGGGAGCTGAGTCCACTATGCAACCTTTAACCCTTCCTATCAAAGATAAATCTTGCTTCTGAAACTTTTCCAAAATAGCTCCATATCTGTACGCAAAAGATGGGAGATTTGCTAAGTGAAATGTGAAACCGCCATGTGAACAAACAAGAGATATAGAACTTACGTTAACCATCCGGTGTTGCTGAAGGTGTGAAAGACAAGATTTTTCTGTTGCTCTTCATCCAAACAATCAGTCAAGTGATTGACCAGCGACTCGATGTTCTTCTCTGCTTCTCCTCCAACTCGATAACTCATAATCTCGTTCATGGGAAGGGTAAACGTAATGACATGATAACCCCTTGAAGTATACCATTCTGCATATTTCTTCAGATGCTTCTGCTTCGATCCAAGCCATCCAAGCAAAACCACAATGGTTCTATTCTTCTCAGCCGTACAAGTCGAGGAACCAGACAAATTGAATGCACTAGTCTCAGGCAAATGCCATCTGTAGGGAACTTCAGGAACAACAAGTGATGTGCCGATTGAAAATGCTGCTGGTTTTGAGGCCTTAGCCAATTCTGCAGAATAATAAACACCACGAAGAGCGGACAAAGAAGGAACGAGATTACAGCTCGGACTTGGAGCTAGGAGATCAACATTAGGTACAGGAACACGAATCCTAGACACAAAGGATAAATCCGCGAGCTTGGATGATGAGATATGAGAAACCCACAATGACCTTTCATCCTGATTTGAACCAGAAACAGAAGCAGCAATCTGCTCTGACTCAGAACCTCGAACTAATGATCTAAGAGACGAGAACTTCTCAGAGACATCTGCAGAGACAGAAGCGGCAACAACAGCAGCAGCAGCAACGAGTGGCCGTTGAATAATCCCAGACAAAGAACTCATGTTGGCCACAATCTAATCCAATATACCAATCTCACAGCACAGATGAAAAACCTGGTAAGGCAAAAGAGTCCTGTTATATAAGAAGAGATAAATGTGTAATAAAGTAAAGAACACAAACACATGTTGTAAACGCGTGTAATGATGTAAGTACCTGGAGGCTTCGTGAAGTTTTAACTCGGGCTGTCAAAACTTTGACAGCCCGACCTCAATGAACTAATAACTTGTCAGAACTAAACGCGTCTTCAAAAGCTCCACTGCAAGAGATCATAACAATTTACAAGTCAAGCATCAATTTCAATTAAATAGTTTGAAGCTGAAAACTAAAAGAAAAGATTTCATATGATGTTGACACAAAGACTTTTCAATATTCTTTTCTTTGCCTCTAAAATCCATGAGGATCCCACCTCCAACAATGGAAAAAAACAAGATATTTAAATGGAATTGTTTATCTTTTCTTTCAGAAATTGTAAGAAACAACGATGAACAATAAAAACTTTTCCCCCAAAATAAACTTAAGGAGATTAGTTACAGCCAAATTGCTATTATTTACCCAAAGAGACGATGTGGGAGATTGATTTATCAATTATGAAAAGGACCCACCACGAGAATCACAAAGATAAGTCGAATGTTCCCACAAATTTTGAGAAAGATGAAATCCCAAAAAAACATATTTATCAATCAGATGACCGTGACATTCTACGGGCGAATAGACAGAAATCGGTGGGGGAAAAAACTCCTTTTACCGGAACTCGGAGTAATGTTGCGAATGAGAGAGGAGAGAATTAACTCACCAGAGAGAGACGGAGAGAGGGAAAAGAGAGAGATGAAATTTTGGTTTGGTCTTTGTTAGGGCTAAGAGGAAGAAGCTATGAACCAAATATAGAATTTATTATAAAAAACTTGTTTATATATATACCACCTCCAAATAGAATATTTTATTTGCAAGTAAGACCTGAACTATTTTTATTTTTCCTTTTCGTCAAATACTATTTTCTATTTAAAAAATACTATTTTTTTGTCAAATATTAAATCTATCATAATAAACTATTTCATTGAATGACTATATATATATTGCTATAGCAATTTATATATGAGTATATTCAATAAAAGTTCACTAATTTAATAACAATTAACGATTTTCTTAAATTAAGAATTTAATAAATAAGATAATAAAAAAAATATTTCTAACATTTTTTTCCTCAAATTTAATTTAAAAATCATAACTTTAAAAACTTAATTTATTTTTAACTATTTGAACGAAATAAGTATTATTCACTATTTTCATAGTAATTTCAAATAATGTATGAATATTAATTTTAAAACAAAATACTTGTATAGGATGCGGGTTCAATTCTAATTTTTATTTAAACTATTAATTTGTATTTTGAAAATAACTTACTTATTTCTTTCTTCATTTTTTCTATTATATTTAATACTTCTGCTTAAAAAATCTGAGTTAATAAAATACTATATTTATAAACCAAATTTTAGTATCTGTAAATATATATTTAGTGGCTTGTTTTATTTGATATTGAAACAAGAAAAACAACAAAATAATACTTCCTCCATTCTTCTATAAGTGATGTTTTAGGGATTTTTTTGTTTTAATTTAAATGATGTTTTCGATTATTAATGCAAAAATTTAAAGTTAAAAATCATTAATAATATGCAGTATGGTTTTTGATTGGTTAAAATAGATGAAGTTAATTGTTTTTTTTTTTTAAGAAGAAAAACTAAATGATATTTTTGTGTTTTATTAATCAACGTGAAAAATTTTTAAACATAAAAGATGGGGAAGAGAGGAGTAGAAATATTCAGATACCGTGTGAATCAGACCACTTGGACGTGGAACATAAGACATTAATGGTTTTAATATAAACGAACTGATCTTGTGGCCGAGAAACACATGTCTGGACTCTGGACGGTGGAAAGAATGGTATAACTCTTTTTTTTTTAAGATAATCATATTTTCGAGAATAACATATCTTGTAGTAAAATTTAACGTAAAAGAGAATATTCGAATTGGATATCCAATAAGAAACAATACGAGAGAATCTTGGTTTCACATTACGCTACGTTGTCCCCACCACCATTCCCTTTTCTATTTATTTCTTCCATGTTTTTTATTTGGAATTGTCACAAAAAATGGTTTATTCCTAATCGGATACTTTTGGACCAATGTGTTTGGNTTTTGGGTTTAAAAAAAAAAAAAAAAAAAAAAAGGTTGTTAGCGGTTTAAAGGACTTTTTTAAATTTTAATATCTGATTTAGACACCATTTTAGAAAGAGATACTATTTCTCATAAAATAGAATTATTTTTATATATATTGGAGGTTAGAAGTACTTTCTTACTCTCCAAGTGAAGATAATTGTTGTAACTAATGCCAAAAAACGGAATCAATCTGGATCATCGGATGTGTGTGGTTTTAAAGAGACAGTTACGATCCAACGGTCACGTTTGAAGCAGCACAGCTCATTGAGATTTGACAGTTTGTCAGTTACTTTTCTGTCTTACCAGTGTAGTTTACAACACACAGTATTGTACTAGGTTGTTTTTGTTTAAAATTTTTAAAAAGGTGGAGAGGATTTATGTTTCTTTGTCGGAGAACATTTATTCACTTTCTAACTGCAACTAAAACCCAAAAGAGTTGTGTAATCGTGCTTATCAATGGTGAGTTAATTAGTATCATTTATAGCACTTTGGAAGAGTATAACAATTCAGAGAAGAAAGCGGTGGAAGAGCGTTGTAGTGATTTAGTAATGGAGTAGTATGACCTTGGATTAACAGACGACGAAGCTGAAGACACAAAAACTTGTGATGTGTCTGAAATTGATGTCCGTCCAAGAGGTTATGAATACCATTTCTGGGAACCTTTATTGGATGATGATTTTGGTGGTTCAAATGCGGTTGAGATTATGTATTCGAGCAATGATGCTATGGTGGTTACTGGTGGGTTCGTCCATAATGACGAGTTTAGTAGTCCGTGTTTGAAGGCTAACCTTCTTGGAGGGACATACAGTTTAGGTAATCCTGGTGGTAATGGTTTCTTTGCAGGTGAATCGTCTGGTGGATTTAATGTACCTCCCTCGTGGACGGCTAGTAACGTATTAGTTTTGTGTAGTAATATTGATTTGATTGAATCACTGACATATATTAATTTGTGTAGTAATGATTATATGACTTGGTAAGAATTTGAAGATTGGCAAGATTATACAATTCTATTTGAGTAAACTAAGAGATATGGTGGATAAATCAAATAAAAAGCGTGTTTAGATAGCGAAAGATATCGTTCATACAAGGAGACCATATACCATGGACAACTAATATAGTTGTGATGCGTCCATACAAAATATACCACATGGTATAGCGAGTGCAGTCGTCCGAAAATGTTATAACACATACACCAAAAAGGACAAACAACAGAATGTGCGGGAATGAAGATTTAACTCAAACCTTTGAGTACAAAGGTGCAACATGCTCTGCGCAGAGATCAAGTACGTATTGTTTGCGCAAAGTGTTCACAGTAGAATCAGTTAGTCTAGCCATGGCTGATGTTGTTGCACCGTGAGCGTGCATTTCAAGGAATTTTACAGCCACGGGTCCACAGTCGCCAGACCGGTTGTTCTGATACAGAACAGGAGTGCGTAGGACGCAATACAGGGTTAAAGAGCGAGTATGAGAGTGGATCTCATAGAAGAACTGCCTAATAACAAATGATATGGCCTTTGCAACATGATCTATCATACATTTGACCTTTTTCTCGCTGTAAAAGTTACAAAATGCGTCGAGGATCTCTATGTTTACAGATTGTAAGTGCACAACTAAACCAACCCAATGCTTGTTATCCCAGCACATGGGAACATATATCCTGTCGACATCCCGCCGGCACTCCCCCAAGCTATTAGAAACATACTTTTTAATACCTTGTGGCCATCGGACAATACATCTGTTTCTGGCATTTTTGAACTCTGACTCCATAGATTGAATGAGAGTTATTAACCTAGGGGAGACAAAATGAGCCCTGCTATTGGCAAGGGTCTGATAGTGGTGCATGGCCAGCATATCCATGAGGATATCCAAATGCTACAGAAACCGAAATTTTTTAGGTTAGGGGCATATTCAATGTGAATATAAAAATGAGGTATACCAACATAACTTACAGAGGAGGATGTCAATTGCTGGGGCGTGACTAAGTCCAAGAAGAACTAATTTTGGAAATCATGATTCCCCAAGGGTCTATGTACCCTGGATTCCGGTATCGTTAGTTAGGGAAAATGATTAAGCGATGTGAAAGGTGTATTAAAATGAATACATAGAACGTTAACTTTGAGGTTCGGCCATCAAAGTTTTGTGTAGGATGTTGAACATTTAAATGTCAAGCTCTGGGAATAGGTCATCGGTCTGACGAGGACTGTTTGATCTGAAAATGTAAGCCAACATTCCGTCGGCTGGAGAAGAAGATAATTTGCCTTTTGTCTCATCAGGTGTTGATTCGTAATCGTCGAGCTGAAAGGATGGAAAAATATGGTAGAGATTACACAGTAAGACAGACGTTATACCTTTATATACGTGTCAAGTGTATACCTTTCGGAGTAAACTGTCGGGTACGACAACTTCATCACCAACGGTTACTTTAGGCGTGCATGGGGTTGTGTTGGCGTTCACAGTTGTTCGATGTTTTTTTTTACAGTCCACCATCCCTTGCTTCTAGATGGTTTGCCAAATCCAACAAATTGGTTGCCTCGCAACAGACGGGCAATGTTCTTCTTTGTCTGAACTTCTAATTTGTCAAGCCTGATGCTTATTTCAGAGATGTTATTCTCGATTGTATTGTTTATGTCGTGAGCATTAACATTAGAGGACTCCACTGTTGCCCTTGTGGACGAGTTTTTGTGGACAGAACAACCACCGTTGCATACTGTGATAATTACCAATAAAAGGCATATATTAGTGTTAGGCTGTGTAAATGCATATTTGAAATAATAGGCCGTACATAAACACAGACTAAATAAAGGGCATACATTGTGTTCGGATGTGTGAATATGCCTAGTTAATGGATGGAACCGTACATGTTTGTTCCATTCATGGACGATAACTTAGAGGAGCTTTAATGGCGGATTTGTTCAGTATATCAACAGTAATGAACGAAAAAATGATAAATGCATATGCTTTAATGGCGGATAGCATATAATTTTGGTTCAAAAGAGAAAATCACTAAAAATATCGAGAATATGAAAAATGAAAGAAGAAAACAATGTTGAAAACTAAGAAATGAGAAATAAGAAGCTAACCATCCATCTCGTTTGTGGTGACGATGTGTACGGTGAGCAGCACAGTTGCGGTGAGCAATGGTGGGTGCGGTGAGCAGTGCAGTTCCGGTGGGTTGGGTGAACAACGCAGTTGTATAACAGAGATAATGATTTATATTTGTGAAATGACAGAGAGTATATCAAAAATAATCAAAACTGGGGGTAATCCTTTTGTTTTTGAAAATCAGGGGGAGAACTTGATTTGATCGAAAGTATTATCATACTTCATCTGTCCCATAATATAGTATTTTCTAGGAGAATGCACAATTCTTAAGAAAATAATTAATGAAATGTTAGTAATAATTTAAAAGAAAATAAAAAATTGATTACTAAAATGTTATTGGTTGGTCAACTCAATATTTAATGAAAAAAAGTTAAAATTTGCATTGTTATTTGTGAAAATCTTATATTTTGGAATAAAATTAAAAACCTAGAAAATTCTATATAATGGGACAGAGGGAGTAATGGTTTAGTTTAGTAATGATTAGTTAACTTAGTTATATAATAGAAGAAACTGAATAAGAATTTAGTTAGAGAAAAATAGAGGGTTATAATGGATAATTCACACCAAAAAAGTGTCTAAAACTTTTTGGGTGCTAAAAAGGAATCCAAATGTCAAAAGGTGCCTCTTTTGGCAATTCTTTCAAAAAAAAAAGAGGACCAAAGTGTTTGGATTCCTCTTATCATTCCCAAAGTTTCCAAAAATAGTGAAAATAAAGTATCTCTTTGGATCGCTCTTGGCTTCGGGCTTTGGAATAAGTTTAGATGGATTTTCGTGGTTTTTCTTTCGTCAATAGATTGGACGAAAACTTTTTTCCAGTTAACTTATTCATTAGAATGAATTTTAATGGTTTTGATTTGATTCTTCAAGAGTTTCGTGAGTTTGGTAATATTTTTCACCTTCTTTTATTGTTTTATTTTAGGTATTTTTCTTTTGTTGTTTTATTTTAGGTATTTTAGATTTTGTTTTAGATTTCAGGAATTGTTATGTATCCGCAAACTTAAATTTGGATTACACTCGTTTTTCTTGATGTCTTGATTTCAATTTTTATATTTTATTATGAGTCATTTAAAACGGTCAAACTTTTGATAGTATAAGTTCACATGATAATAAAGAGTTTTATGGTGTAAATGAGTTCATATTTCGTGATGAATACGTGGAAGTAACTCTTTTACACATTGCTTAAGCAAGCAAAGCATAACAAACTTAGGAAAGAGCTAATAATTAAAAACACATCGGAAAAAATTTACAAACTTTTTAAGTTATAACTTGTATGTGTCGTGTCATAGGCAAATATAGAAGTGTTTGTCTCACTAACTTCATCAAACTACCGTTAACCCGCCAAATCGTTTAACAGCAAACGACCAAAGTTTGCCTGTAAGAAAAAGAATAGTCTTTGTCTTGTTCCTCCATCAATACCTCGTGCTATTTCTCCTTCCCCACCACTTCTTCTTTACCTTCTCCATCGAACCACTACTCTCTTCGCTCCCAAGCTTACTCAATATCAGTTTTGTTTCCCTCAATCTCCCTCCATAATCCTTTTTCCATGTCTCAAACATCTGTTTCAACCTCCTCAGCTCTCTGTCTGGGTTCAAGCTTGCTTCCACTTGACCTGATTTCACTTCCACTAAGAACTTTGCATCATCACCAAACACTTGAGCTCTCTGTTCAAACTCTTCTGCTAACCGACCAATTACACTCAGTCCTGCACTCATAGGTTGTTGCCTTGGACCTCCTCCGTTGTTCGTTTGGCTCCTGGGATTATTACTGCTTGAATCCCAATCTGTTGCATCACTTGCATTGACTGATGCATCAGAGTTTCTTGCTGAGTCCTCAACTGCTAGGCTTTTCTTTGCTATAGAAAGACTTGATTGTAAAGACCGCATTTGCTTTTGCCAGATTTCTTCCATTGATTTCATCTTTGTTTCGTATTCTGACCACCGGTTCTCATACTGTTGAAGCCTCTGCTGAAGAATGTCATTCTCCTCTTCTTTCTCACGTAGAGCAGCTTCTGCTTTGAGGACCCTGCGTTGAAGCTCCGAAAGCACCGATGCCTTCACTAGCACCTCGCCAGACTCATTTCTCTGAGGAGTTGGTTAATATCAAAGCAAAGTAGATCACATCAATGAGAAGCAAGGAAAGAAATAGATACAGTGAGAAGATATATAATAACCCTTTTACCTTAGTGCCTCCAGATTTTTGCCATCCAATATCCCCTGAGCATCTTCTTACCAACCAACCACGAATTGCTGCAAGAAGATTACACATTATTAGTTTCAATGATGAAAATCACCCTGAGATTGTTCTTCATGAGAAAGACCTTATATTGTTGCCTAGCAATCTTGCTCTTAACATCTAAGAAGTATAATTAATCCGTTTACCTGATTGTATCAAAACGGATGCATCGGTTAAGCCCTTATACTGTTGCCTAGCAATCTTGCTCTTAACTTGGCTTTGTATAGTAGCAGCAGCTCTATGTCTCCTTCGCAACTCGGCAAACTCTTTTCTCATTTTCTCTCCACGAACAACTGGAGAAAAAGAAATGGGAAGAAGCCATATCTCAGGTTAAGCTCAACAAATCTCCATTAGAAAGAGATTTAGATGCAAAACCAAGGTAACTGGGGCAAAAAGAGTAATACATGACTGGAGAATAGAAATTCCCATTTTAAGCTCCTTCAGGCGACAGCGTGCTTGGTATCCTCTAAAAGAGCTCTGGACACGTAAAATGCCATGGAGAGTACGGTTCCTTGTGTCTTCAAGAACCCCAATCTGCAATGCATATGAGACTCTTATTCCTGCTCATTCTAAAAGAAAGTCTTTAACTTCAGAGGACTAGCTATTATACCTGGCCAGTTCTGAAAAACAATTTAGTGTAACCAACTTGATACATCTCCGGCAAGATATTAAACTGATGGAGAATCGCAACTGAAACACTTAGAGGATCTTTATCGGCTATGTTCTCCACTAGAAGGAAACCGTACCTGCGGTATGATCATTAAAATAGTATGGTTAGAAGAAAGCCTGTAACTCCCAGGTAAACCTACTAAATGATAAATGGCGTTCTCACCTTCTGGCAAATTTCTGATGAGATATTCTTGTAGGAAATCCAGAGCGTGAAATTCGAACAACTTCTAGGACCCCACAACATCTTAGTTGTTGTAGTACAAGCCCTTGCTCATACAACCCAGGAGACTGAACGTTATTTGGCTTTATGCAGCGTATGAAATGTGGGGTAGTGTTTCCTAAACGTTGCATCAATTGGAAGAGTTGACCCTGGAAAAGATATCCAGGTAAGAAGGTGAATAATCAAACATCAGAGACAAAGAGATCTTTGCTCTTTTCAAGTGCAAGCAGAAAATTGGTGCTCTTGACACAAACAACAACAAGAGCAACTAGCTTTGAAGGTGTAGAGGAGGTATTCTGACCATCACATCTATTCAGATAGTGTGCTCTAAGTACTAAAAATGAATAAAAATCAGTTGTGTTTAACGCTAAAACACCGTACCTTAAATTTAGTAGCTACACTCAACCGCTGGGAATCAGCACCACCTGCTTTGTATAAAGGACCGACAATAGGTTTTTCGGATTGGATCAGCATGCTTGAAGCAAATGCTTGAGGAAGGTGGCAAGAACAAGAAGACAAAAGTTGAATAGAATCCAAATGCAACAAGTCTCTGTTTTTCTCTAGAAATCCAGTCGTCTCATATGTAACCTGATTTGGAAAAGCAATTAAAAACAAGGAAGCCATTCATGAGTCATGACCAAGAGTAGGTTCCTGTTTGCTTTCAGATTTCTATCTCCGAAAGAGTCCACGGAGCCCACTATAAAATGCCTTTTTTTTACTTTCTGGCATTCACTTTTAAAGGTGTCACTGAGGTTTCAAGAGCTATTACCTCTCCCGCGTAATGCAAAACTGTGAAAAGCTTCCCTCGATCTCCTTTGAAACATGAATTCGAGTATAGATGCTGTTTAAGCTTGTTAGCCAGTGTCAAATCTGTGCCATTCGGAAATGTAGACTCCTCATCCAAAAGAGAGAGCAGTCCCAACGGTTTCTGCACAACATTGAGACTTATTGCTTTAAAAGACATATTTCAGACTGAATGTAATCATTTCCACCAAATAAGCTATGCTTTTCTTGTGTGACCAAAAAATTTTCCATCTCGCTTCCATGTCTATTATCTTTGTTTTATCTACCTTTTCAAAGAGACTAAGACAATCTTGGTTGTCCTCAAAATCAACTCTTGTCCAGTCAATGCCATCTTGGATATATTCCTGAAACAGCAGAAAGAATTATTAACACCTTGGATTTGATTAAATTGATCTTTTAGATTGTAGTTTTATGGTGATGTACAATCAATTATATTTACGGCAAGAACCCATATAATTAGTAAAGGGGAAACTTTACCTCTTGTTCCAGCTTGAATAGATGACGGTTGAAGTGTTGCTGCAATCTCTCATTTGCATAATTTATACAGAACTGCTCAAAGCTATTTTTCTGTAGAAGAATGTAAAGTTATTCAGAAATCAATAAGACACATAACAGAAAATACATACAAAAACGCACATATATATTCAGGCGCGAACTTAAAAGGAGTTTTTTCTGTTAAGATTTTCCCTCCTATGTCCTCAACTCTGTTCAACTACACTCAACAATTCATTTGCCAAAAAGATTCTTATAATTCTCACTATTTTGGGATTTAGTTACGAACTGAAGATCTAATGATCTCTGATAGCAACTGTAACTTTGTTCAGACAGAACAGAAGCATACATGAAATGATTCGAAGCCGTAGATGTCAAGAATGCTGATGGATCTGCCGGTTCGCTTCTTTCCCACTGCCAGAGATTTGTTGATCTGTTCAACTAGCCAGTCAAACAGGCACGAATAAATTGATTTGGCTAAAGCATCTCTTGCATCAGTGGCCTGAAAGCATATACCAGGAAAACAAAAAATGTCAAGTAAAAGAGACGCAAGAATTATTAGAACACTAAAGCCGAGCAAAGAAAAGAAAAAGAGTCAAGGGATCGAAGCCTACTGCGAGACTTGATGCCAAACAAGATTGAAAGCATTATCTCCAAATAAATGTGAAGCATGGATAATAATAACGCAAATGCTGTATGCAGTGAAGAATGCAGACATAGACCAGAAAATTACCAGTCTCATCCTACAAAGTGGCCCCTCTATATTGACCCTACAAACCCTACAAGTTTGATCATAAACAAAAGCAACTCTTGCAAAAATCATACCTGAGGTAGCGTTAGCTTCTGTACAATGGTATCCTTTCCAACTCTCATGTTGCGTTTCGATAAACTTAGCTTGAGTTCATTGATGTTGCACCCAATCAATTTAGCAACAGTTGACAAACCTGAAAGTAACAAAGACAGCACATGGCTTAGTCTCCCTGCCAAATTGGCATATACAGCAAACGCTCGTCTCCAACATCAAGACCCAAGAAAATGAAACATAAAAAAACTGTACTCTATAGAGAGGACAATTGTGGAAGAAATGTCAGGTATGTATATATGAAATCATTAAAGCGGCAAACAGAAAAAAACTATTGAAGCATGCAGATTCAATGTTCATGGGAACAAAAGACAGAAATTTTGTTAACATCAATACAGTACTAAGAGGCTTACTTTCATCTGCTGCAGGTTCAACATGGTTTTCATTATCAATTATGGTGAAGGAAACATTCCCCAGCCATAGTACTGCAGCAAGCATTGCAAATACACTTTCTTGGTCTTCTTTACTAACATGCACAATATCCAGAGCTTCCTGCAACAATAAATAGTTTTCAATCGACAGAGAGAAAATAAAGGTCTGAAATAAGTAGAGAAGAGGGATAAGATAGTATCTTAACGAATTAGGAATACCTTAACAGTATCAAAACGTTCGGCATCGTCAACTCCATTGATTGAATAACAATTACTCTGTCCCAAATATTTATACTCTTGTGCGCTTATCAGATTTAGCTTCTCTGCGTTTAAATGATAAATGGAGAAAAAGTGCACATAAATAAATACTTCCCACTAGTTACTAAATATTGACTAAAAAATTGATTGTTGAGTCGTTGACACAAAGTTCATCCAATTTCATCAAAAGTCATTCCTAAACCTACACAAGACAATTTACAGACTTGATCACGGCCATCAACAGTTGGTTTTTTAGAGAGTGGACTGTTTAGCTGTCAAAAGAGGTATATTCTTCTCGTTGATTTCTCCTTTTAAGGCTCATTTAGCATTCATTTTCCTAACCATACCTCTAAGAGCAGGCGAAGCCCCAGCACAAAGTTGATAAAATATATGATATGACCTTTCCCCTTCAGCAGATTGGACCACTCTAGACTGTTAAAATGTGTACGTCCAAAGAAAAATAATCAGTGTTAATGAATCATAGTAAAGGAAAGAAATCAAGTAGAAGACATCATCTAAGAGATGGTACCTTTTCAAGTAAAACTGCAAAATTTGAAGCACAAGCGAAAAAACTAAGTTAGTTTTGTAAAGGAATATGAATGAACAATATGAAATAGCATTTTAAGGTTTACGCTTACAGGTTTGAATTTGGGCACCCGATATCTTTCCACTGTCACTAAAATGAATCTCTATCAGCTTCCCCTAAAATAATTAATACCAAAACAGTATTGTGAGACAATCTAAAACTTTCAAGAACATCGTATGAGAAAATAGAAATGTACAAAAAACACGATGGTGAAGGGCTTACAAAACGACTAGAATTATCATTTCTCAGTGTTTTTGCGTTTCCAAATGCTTCCAAGATGGGATTAGTCTTAAGTATCTCATACTCAATCCCGCTTCCACCTCCAAGAGCAGCCAAGTATTGCATAGCTATCTTTGCTGTCTCAGTTTTCCCTGCTCCACTCTCGCCACTGCATGAGAAATAAATCTTGTGATAAAAAAAACACCACAAAAGACAGAAACTGGAACCGCTGTTTCATTTGACAGATTCACTAATTCTTGATGTGTCAGAACAAAGGCATCTTTACAGATCGTGATGGCCATATGAAACCCAGTGCTTGTGCCATATGATATCAAATAGGTGTAAAAACGTGCAAAAATTCAGCACAAAAGAAAACATGTCTACTAACCTGATAATGATAGATTGGTTAACTTCATCTGGATTAGAAAAGATTGAATGGTGTGAGCATTCAAATGAAATGTTCAAAACTTTACAGACAAATAAAGCATGATCTTACCTCGTATCATTTCGCGAATTGCTGTATCTGCTATTGCATAAACATGAGGACTATCATTTGATCTCTTCCTGTATTCTTCAATGTAACGATTACCGTATAAAGGGATCTCCTTGAAAGGATTCACGGCCACCAAAACTGGCCCTGCTTTTGTCTAGCAGCATAAAAGGAAGAAGGTTAGAATAGCAATAATAAATGCTCTACCATTCAGGGGAAAGACAATGAACTTGATGCACACAAAAACATCAAAACAAAATACTTACATATATCATGTCTTGGTTGTATCTATAGTTGAGGTTGTACAACACCGATGGCTCATTTAGGTAACTTAGTTGCATTAGATCGTCTACTCCATCAAGAATATCAGGATTTGCAGGTACTAGAGTCTCTGATACCACTTTTAAAACCTGTTAAATCAAGTGGGGAATCGGTATCTGATCAAATACTTGAAATACTAACCAACACCTATCTCAGGAATACAAAAAGTCACTTACTTTTCCCTCGGGCAAAGAAACAACAGACTCTTCTCCTGAAGTTGACAATATCTTCCCAAGCTCCCAGTTACCATCTGGAAGTTGAATCCAAGATTGCAGTACCTAAAATCGAAAATTGTCAAAATTTCATCTCAGATCCCTGTGACTTAAAAGCAAAACAATTGTAACCATGAAACTGTGACTGCACCACAAAAACCTCAAGCCTTGATTAGAGAAATGAGAATCATAAGATGTAAACATTAAGAATACCTTCTTCCGAGCATATGCACTAGTGTCGCTCCACCTGCGTTCATCATTCTGAGGCAAGGGTAATGTAGAAGCACCAGGATCCACATCACCAGTGAATGACTGTTCTTCAATGGAACCAATGTGCCCATTATATGGTGAATCCTCACTAAACCCAGCTGCAGTATCAGTTGGATTACCTCCACTCCTTAAAGCAACTTTTCTTGGAGTACTCGAACTGGTAGTAAAGCAAACACTTGCCCCAGAAGAATTTTCAAGGCGATCAGAGACTGGTGAACCCTCAAATCTATAATCTGCCGGCAAAGATTGAAGTGACTGCATGGACGGAGTAAGCTTTTGGGACATTTTCCTGCGAGAAAGAAGTTAAAACGGAAGTGTTCAAGAAAAAAAAAGAGAACAATTTACTCAAAGACAACCATCAATTTTTGGTTTCCATCAAGCTTTTGAAGAAGAACCCCACTCGAAATACATATCTAGCTTATTAACATAATGGCAGGGGACCATACTTTAGGACATAGACCGAAATGCATTTCTCAAATTTTCACACTGTTTTCAAATTACTCAATCAGAAAGGAAATGTTAGGTCAATCTCTAAATAAACCATATCCAGAGACTTTTTTAGTGAAACCTGAACTTGATCACGTAAAACAGTACAAAGATCAAATCAACACGTGCACCAAAGTTCGACATTGACAAAGTCTTGAGAAGAAGATAAGCTAAGGAAAACAAAAATCCAAGGCGCTTCTCTGGTTGACATTTAACAGCTTCCTTGCTGAGGATAAACTACTACAAATAAATTTTCAACAATCAAATTGATCTGATTGAGAAAAACAAACTAATTTTAGCTCAAATCTTGAGATACAAAGACTGAGTCTTTTGTCACTAGACACAAAACCAACAAGAAGACAGATACAAAGTTTCTTCATTTAGTCAGAATATATCAAATGAGAAACACAAAAGTGCAGGAATTTTCAAATTTATTTGATTTAATAACTCCAAGCCTTTCAAATACCTTCCAAAATAAGAGGCTCAGGGAAAAAGCTAAGCCGATTAGCAACACCTTCAAGAGAAAACTTCAGATTCTCAGACAGATCTCAGAAACAGAAAATCTACAACACAAGAGAAGCTTCTGATTCTGTAAACTTAGGGAATGAGAGGAAAAAAAAAGGGGAAGAATAGAGACACAGATGCCGTGGAAGTGAACAAAAAAAAAAGTGTAAGCTTCTCGAGTAACAATGGAGACTGCTTGTGAAATTTCAATTTTACTGAAGAAATTTTGGAGAGAAAAGTGAGAGTGAAGAGGATTGAACTTTTATGGAGAAAATAAAAAAGGAGGAAGAAAAGAAAACTGATGTTTATTTGATTTTTTTTTTAATTTCTTTATCTTTGAACTAAGAAGAATTACAGTTATTTTTTGTGTCTTGCAATTTAAAAATAAAATAAAAATCCGACAATTTTGAATGTCTTTGGTTTTGCCACCAACTGAATTTTGAGAGATATGAATTTCAGCACCTCAAGTTGTTTTGAAATGACGGTTATACCCTGGTTGTGTATTTCTTAACTGATTTAAATTTTAATTGCTAATTTTGAATGCCTTTCGTTTCAAAATTTACGATCACATATTTTAATGAAAGATTTGCATTACGAAGCACTTTTGTAAATCATAATTTCATTCTAAAACACTTT
>OVAU01000241.1:0-23849 GCA_900406315.1 Biscutella laevigata subsp. laevigata | reverse complement strand
CCTGATGACATGTGGGAGAACGCACCAGTCATACTTGGGGGATGCGGGATCCCAACAGACTTCTATGTTTTGGATATGGAGCGTCAGCCAAGTAATGCACTCCTCCTTGGGCGACCTTTTCTGGCAAGCGTAGGTGATGTTTTTGANTACATCTCCAGAAACTTCTTCTTCACTCCCATACCAGACAAGAAATCCGGTAATGTTTTGTCCTCTATTGATATTATGGAAAATTCCATCAGTCCTATTTTCAGGTGAAACAGAACCAGTTCGAAAGAAGAAAACAAGGAGAGGAAAGAAGAAGTGAAAGGTAGATACAAATAGGGAGGAACATGTTGAGATAGCAATTATCTTAGTAAAAGGCACTGATCAGACCACTGAAGCTGAGACAGCAAGAAACTCCTCTGAGACCATTGTCAAGAGCGATACCCAGACAAGTCTGGATGGGGATATCACCAAGCATGAATCTCCAGCTGAAAAGAAGAAGAGGAAAGCTATGAGGGGGAAGAAAAAGAAAAAACAGACAGCTCATGTTCAGATAGAAAAAATTTTGTGTGTAAAAACCAGCTCTGACAAACCTGAAGGCATTAAGGAGACTGGTGAGACAATTGACCTAGACAACCTCCCACCCACCCCTGCTGCAACAAAGAAGAAACACCAACGAAGAAGAGAACACATAGCACCATCCTCAGGGAACCCAATGGAGTTGTTGCCAGAGGTCCTATTGTCAAATTAACTCCCTACAGATGTGATGGGGAAAGCATTGAGTACAAAGTTTGGAGCACAAGCAAGGCAAAACGATTCCACAAGGTCACTGGCATGTTGACACCAGAATGGAAGGAAAAAAGGGAAGAGGGTCTTTGAATCCTAATGAATCGATTCATCTCCTTTCGACTGCCTGATGTTGTACCTCATGATATCTCCACATCATCTGAACCTGATCCATCGGTTGAACAAGGATTTCAGGTGACCCCACCTCCTTCTGTCAATCCATGATTGTTAAAAATCCGTCAGGCTCGTGACATTAAATAAGCGGTCTTGGGAGGCACCCCACATGTACTTCACTTATATTTGGATTCAGATCCACTTGTTTTCACAAGCTCTTGTGTTTTTGTAAGATTTCAGGTCAACTTTCGAGACATCTCTTCTGGTACGAGCCTCCGTTCGACCGAACTACCTTCAGTTTGATCGAACCTCACTTTTGGAAACGTATAGTTTGATCGAACAAGATTAAGTTCGATCGAACACAAAAATGCGAGGATGCAGTGTTTGACCGGACCCTTGAGGTTTGATCGAACCGCTTCCCAGATCAACCAGCAGACGATACTCATTGTTGCATGACTGCACCTCTATCAGGAACACAATATCCTTTTAAATTTCGGTTTTTTGCTAATAATACTGCTGACAACTCGTGCTTTCAGGTTCTTTTTCACACTGGGACAGTGCGAAGCAAGTCTGGGGGAGTGTGCCTCAGCCCACGACTATTGCTGTGAATTCATGATTTAGTACATACTAACTCTTTCATGACCTTGGAATTATGACATTCTCTTATGATGATTAACCCCATTGTGCAAGTCTGCCTAGTGTCATCACAACTTCTTATTGTTTATTACATGAAAACTGAGGAACCACATGACCAAACTCCCTCCCAGAAAACCATGGCTTGGTAGAGCTTTGTTGGATCTGAGGCTGACTTTTTATTATGACCTAACTGACTTTTAAATTTTCTTATCATGAGTTTTGATATCAGGAAAGAGAAGTTGATACACTTAGGATTTGTTCCACATTTTCCATTCTTTCTGATCCTGAGTGGTTGAACTCACCTTTAGTTTGGTAACATTCCCTGAACCGAAACCTCTTTTCTAGCCCCAGATATCTATCTTTTTCCTGTCATTAGGAGTTCATTCATGTGTAAAAACTATAGAGAGAGTTTGAGTTAACTTGGTCTTGCTGCTGTTTAGATAGTTGGAATCTTAGGTGGCTAGATTAAAATCATGATCTGATTGCAATGTTTGTGTGTTTTTCCTCCTGACTTAAGAAACTATAGCATTGGTTGGGTTTATAGATTCGTTGTTGGGTACCTTGAACTCGGAAACTGATTATTGAAACTGTCTGATATTTTTGAAATCGTTTGGAAACCCTGCATTCGTAAAGGGAAGTGTTCAATCGAGCTTACACAGTTCGATCGAACCCTTTTTGCCGAGATTGCATTGTTCGATCGAACTAGGAGAGTTCGATCGAACCCTCCTCGAAAAAAAAATCCAGATTTATTAGTTTTTGTTTTTACAGAAAATAGGAGGAAGAGAAAAAGGGTATGAATGATTTAAGTAGACATTGATATTTGGTTGACAGTTACTCGATTTAATTCAAGTTTGGGTAGGAGATTCCTGCTACTAGTAGTATGTTAGGTCAAGATCCTCACTTACTCGCTCTCTCTCTCATGATTTTGCATAATGACATGACTTGTTTTGGACATTCTCTTCATTGAGTACCCCAAACACATCAACCTCATCATCACACAGCCTCCTAGTAACCGAACCATCTTTTCTTGATTGGAAAAACTCTCTGATAAGAAACTCACGCTCTCTTTAATGAATATAGTAAGTCAGCTAATTTGAATGTAGAATCTATTCAGGTGGAGGTTCAGAGTAAGAACAGGCTTGGGAGGTCATCGTGGGGAATTGGGGATAATGTCCTAACACTTTTAGTTTGTGTATGATCAACATGTTGTTTTTAGACTATGATTAGCTGAGGAGAATAGAGTTCATACAATTTCCCTTTTGTTAGACCTGTCTTTACTTGAGGACAAGCAAATGTTCAAGTCTGGGGGAGTTGATATGTCCTTTTTAGTGGTTTCAATCTCATCTTTTGATGAGATTCTGAACCACTTTACAAGTTATTAATGTGTTTTTGGAGGTACTTTGTCTCCTTTCAGGTTTTCACAGGTCTGGAGAAGAAATTCGAGAATAGGAGAGTTCTGGGAAGCTTTTGGAGAAGTTTTGAAGAAGTCTGTTCTGTCGGAGAAGCAGTTCGATCGAACACCTACCAGGTTCGATTGAACCTTCACTCTGACCAAGATCCATTAGGCCCGATCCGCAAAGAATGGAGCCCAAAAGGAACCGAGACCAAGTTCGATCGAACCTTATCCAAAGATGAAGCANCGGAGAAGCAGTTCGATCGAACACCTACCAGGTTCGATTGAACCTTCACTCTGACCAAGATCCATTAGGCCCGATCCGCAAAGAATGGAGCCCAAAAGGAACCGAGACCAAGTTCGATCGAACCTTATCCAAAGATGAAGCAGTTCAGGATGAAGCGAGGAAACCGGGATTCGAATAAGACAATCAGACTGGTTCAATCGAACCTCATGGTGTTCGATCCAACCACGCAACCGACCTTACCCAGATTTTCCTAATTTGAAGCCCAAGCCCACATGTACCCTGAAGACTATAAAAGCACCAGAGAGACACGAGTTTCAGGACGTTTTTTCCTTATTATTTTCCAGTTTATTGTTTTCTACACTTAGGGTTTTTATCATTGATTTGCTAGGGGAGATAGATTTAGTATTGACAACTCTGTATATGGAACTCCTATTTTGATTCTATTTGAGTACTGATTTATGCTTTCAACTATGCCTTGTTTGATTGCTAGATTATGTCTGAGTATATCATTAGATCGGATCTAGGATTGTACAAAAGGGTCTGCTAGAGTTCTTGTTCAGATTAGGTTTAGAGAAAATTAGAGGAAAAACAAGTTAAATCTTTTAGGGGCTGATTTATAACCTGGTTTCAATCTGACAAGTTGAAACTAAGATTTAGGATGATTCAAGTCTGACAAACACCAATTGAATCACACAGATTAGCATTTAAAGGGTTCTCAGAGAGCCTCTCCTAACTGCTGATTTGAAGCTTGACTTGACCTGACCAATCAAGTTTAGGCTAAGGTAGATCCAAGCCTGACAAGAACCAAATCGGATCACCCAAACCAGTAATTAGAAGAGTCTGGAATTGATCGATTCAGTTTGAGAACCAGGATAGATCAGCCCCAGTGAGGCAGACCGAATTAGATTCACTACTAGCTAATGCTCTTGTTGAGCGTTGAGTGACGAACGCGAGGTGTTCAAAGAGTTAGTCCAGAATCTAATTTGTGTTCTGCAGATCCCAAGTTCTTTTCTCAAGCACATATCTGAATTGTTCCCGCCAAAAACCCTTTTAAACCCTAGGTCTGATTGCTTGTTTATCTAATATTTTACCCCGTTGCTTTATTTACTGCTTTCATCACTTCACCATTGTCTGCTAAATCAACCTTTCTTTTTGTTTTAGCCATTGCTCAGTCTTGCCTATCTCTTTGTGTTAGTCTTTAGTCTTTGTGGATTCGATCCCTAAGTAATATAGATGACCGTCTGTGCACTTGCAGATAATTAACTGTCTAGGGTAAAACCTGAGTGACAACATGCTGCTTTTGGAACATTCGGGGTTTCAACTCTTCAAAGAAGCATTCGTTTATCAATAATTGAGTTTGTGATAAGTAAATATTGTTTGGTGCTCTTCTTGAGACAAAGGTTCGAGTTTCCTCTTCTTCTAAGATCCGTCAAAAAGTCTTCTCAAATTTTTAGTGTTGGACAACTATGATCATAATCCCCTTGGTAGGATTTGGGTCTTCTGGTCTGATGTGGTTTAGCTTGTCCCTATCTTTAAGTCATATCAACTTATTACATGCTCAGTAGTTATTCATTCTCTCCAGATTGACTGTTTGGTGAGTTTTTTCTATGCGGCCAACATCCCTTCTCGGTGGATGAGGCTTTCGTTGGATCTTAGGGATCATCTCACAACCCTCTCCTCTGTTTGTAAACCTTGGGTAGTGATGGGTGATTTCAACGAGATCCTCTCTCTTTCGAACCATTCTAGCCCTTCACATTTGCTTCATGGTTCTAAGGATTTTCAGGACGCGGTTGCTGGTCTTTCTGATCTTAGAGCTCATGGTCCTTCGTTCACCTGGAATAACAAGAGAGCTCTTCAGCCCATAAGCGAGAAAATTGATAAGCCCTTGTCAACATTGTTTGGACCTTCTCCTGTTTGGGTTCCTTTGCGTCCTTTGATACTAGGGTTGCTATGATCACTCTCGTTGCATTATCTCCCTTGACATCTTTCAGCCTAGTCGCAAGAGGCCATTCAAGTTTGTTAATGTTCTTGCTCTTTAGGATCAGTTCCTCGAGACCATTGCTGCTTATTGGTCCCCGTTTCGGCCTCTCTTTATCTCTACCTTAGCTTTGTACCAATTCACCAGACAACTCAAGGGTTTGAAGCTCATCTTGAGGGGTTTGAGTCGTTCGGTGGTGCGCATCCTTCCAGTGAGAGCCAAACTTTCCTTGGAAGATCTTTGTAGCAACCAGGCTTTGTGTCTTCAGGACGTCTTTCATGCTAACTTTGATGCAGAGAAATTTGCTCATGATTGTTGGCATTTTGTCTCGAATCTGGAGAAGGATTTCTATCGGCAAAACGCTAAGTTCAACTGGCTCAAGCTTGGGGATCATAATAATAAGTTCTTCCACAAAGTTTCTCAGGCTCATGCTTCCAGGAATGCTATCCGTCAGGTTCATTGTAGTAATGGGAGGATCCTCCATAGAGTATAGGACATTGAGACTGGGGCGGTTTGGTACTTTGAGGACAATCTCAGTGCCCCTGCTCATGACTTCTCGGTACCAGATATTCAGTTTCTCCAGAGTTCTCAGATTTTAGTGCGCTGATGAAGCAAAAACCAGTCTGCTTACTTATGTATATGTTGAGAAAATTTTTTGTACCCTTTTCTCCATCCCTAATAACAAGACTCCTAGTTATGATGAGTTCACTCTTGAGTTCTACAAGGTTGCATGACCTATCTTAGGTGATGACTTTGTGATTGTTATCCTTGCCTTATTTTCCACCGATTATCTTCCTAAGGGAGTTAACACCACCATCATTGTGCTCATCCCCAAGACCATTGACTCCTCTCATATGAAAGATTACATGCTTATCTCTTGATGTAACATTCTGTAAAAGGTTATCTCCAAGATCCTTGCTAGAAGGTTGAAGAATATCCTCCATGAGGCCATAACCCTCAATCAGTCAGCCTTTGTGCAGAACAAACTTCTTATTAAGAACGTTCTTCTTGCTTCTAAGCTTGTTTCTGGTTATCATCGGGCCAACATCTCTTCCAGGAATGTAATCAAGGTGGATATTTCCAAGGCTTTTGATTCGATCCAGTGGACCTTCTTGACTGCCACTCTTCATGTCCTGGGTCTACCTTGCAGTTCATCCAACGACTCTCTTGTTTTATTGAGACGGCGTCTTTCTCGGTTCAAGTAAATGGTAATCTTTGTAGCTTCTTCTAGAGCTCCAGAGGTCTTCGTCAGGGTTTCTCTATGTCTCCCTACCTGTCCGCCATCAGTATGAATGTGCTCTCTAAGCTCCTTGACAAGGTTGTCATTGATTGTAGAATTAGCTATCATCCGCACTGAAAAGCCCTCTCCCTCATTCATTTTTGCTTTGCAGACGACATCTTTGTCTTTTCTGATGGTAGTTGTCAGTCCATCCAGGGTATTGTGGAGGTTTTTGAGCACTTTGCTAGGATATCTGGGGTAAGACTTAGCTTGGAGAAGACTACTCTCTATCTTGATGGTGTCTTCTCTTATGCTCGGTCTCAGATAGGTTCACTTTTCCCTTATGTGCTCGCGGAGCTTTCTGTGAGGTATTTTGGTCTTCCCCCTACCTGCCCGAAGCTCTCCACTCGGGATTGTGCTCCCCTCTTGGATAAGATTAGGAGAAGGATTCAGAGTTGATTATCCCGCATGCTTTTGTTTGCTAGCCGCTTGCAGCTTATCTCCTTGGTTTTCTCTGGTATCACTCAGTTTTGGTGCTCAGTTCTCCATCTTCCGAGACGGTGCCTTCTTGAGGTTGACCGCCTTTGCTCAACCTTCCTTTGGTCGGGGCCTAGTCTAAGCTCTTATTAGACCAAGTTGGACATACGTTTGCATGCCCCGTCAGGATGGGGTTTGGGTATTCGTTCTCTTTGGGATATCAATACAATCTTCGATCTCATACTTTTTTGGCGCATCTTGTCCTCTGCTCCTTCAATTTGGGTAAATTGGATCAAGCGCTTCATAATTAGGGTTGGTTCTTTCTGGACAGCTAAGCAGGGCACTGACTCCTGGATGTGGCGCAAGCTGCTGAAACTTTGGCCTATTGCCATTTAGTTCACTCGGTGGGACATCACCTCGGGTCCTTCCATCTTCTTCTAGTATGATCACTGCTCTGATTTGGGACCTCTTCATCTTCTAACTGGAGAGAGTGGTGATATTGCCTTGGGTATTCCACTCATCTTCTCTATTCATACTGCTCTCGCTCATCCTCGGTTTTCCATGGCTCACTCTTCTCAGCGCTCTCCGATCCTCCGTCTAATTGAAGATGTCATCATCTCTCTCTCAGCTTCAGCTCAACTCTCCACTGACATACTTCTTAGGCGGCAATCTCAGCAGTAGTGTGGTAATCAGTTTAGTGTTAAGCACACCTGGGTGTCCATTCGCCTCTCATACACTCATGTGGCCTGACATCCTGCTATATGGTTCTCTGGATCTATCCTCAAGCATGTTTTCATCTCCTGGTTGGCTATTTGGGACAGACTTGCCACTGTCATTCGCACATCGGGTTGCTCTTATTCTTTGCAGTTTTGGTTCTGGCTAGCCACGACTCTGCTTGGAAGCCTCTTCTCTATGAGCAGGAGTGATCCTGCTTAGACTCTCCTTAGGTCGCTCCACTCCGGATGTGTCCTTCCTCTCTCGCATCACCTTTCAGGCTGCCATCTACTTGATTTGGCAAGAGAGGAACTTCAGATTTCATGGTGGTTCCTCTATCCCTTCCACTCAGCTGGTCAGACAGATCTCCACTTTGATTTGACAGAAGATTCTCTCCTTGAGGCAGAATCGCAAGGATAGTCTTCTCCAACTCTTGTTATCTACCAGATTTTCAGGGAGCAGAGGGTCTGTGTGATAGTAGTGCTATTTTCCTTAATCAGATTTTGTTATACTGGGTTCCTGATAGAAGTTTTTACTAAGGCTTCTATCACATAGTTCCCATTTTCCTTCCCTCTATGTTGTTTCCCACCCCCTCCAAGCCCCCTCACCTATCTCCATCTCTCGACTTTTCTTCGTTTACCTTGGTAGATTGTGTCTCCTCTTTTACTTTTTGTCCCTTTCTTCTTTCTTTTTATTTGGTATTGTATGAGGTTTGAGCCATTCATCCTTTATATAAACTGTGTTTAGTTAATATATTTTATATTTCAACCAAAAAAGAATATGAGTATTACAGAAATAATTATGTCAGTGAATTGTTCATTAAATCCTAATCATATAATAGGATTATACAAACATTACGTTTAATGTCACATATGAAAAAATATATATAAAATTTCTCTTCTCTTTTTTACATATATAATAAATGTATAAGGTTCTTTTCTCTCTCTCCTTCATGCGATTTCCCCCTCTCCTCTTTAATCCTAGCTGTTGTTCCCTATGATTTTGTTTTCCTCCTCCGCCGGCGGTTTCGTCGTCGTCGGTTTGAGAAGGACTTGTGTAGGTTCATTTTTTCTCTTCCCTCACTTTGTACAGCGGTACTTTCATCTCCGACGGATCTTCTCGGGCTTTGCTTTCAGCTGCGGCCTTTTCCTCTTTCCTCGTCGGTGACGTTCCTCTGAGGTGCCTCTTGGGGCTAACGTGTCAGTTGCGGAGGTGTGTCAGCTCTGTCAGTGGTTTAAGCTCCTGTTTGGCCTTGTCTCATCGTGGTGTTTCAGGTGTGCTTTGGGTTCGGTTAGTTCGGCTAGTCATCGGGTTAGATATGTTTCGGTGAAAGTGTTCTCCTTGTCTCCTTCCTGCCTGCCTCCTTCCCCTTTGCTTAGCTCGTCATAGTGGAAACTTGGTCAGAATGGGTTGTATTGTGGGGGTTTTGGTTGTTGTTTCTTGGTTATGTCGTTGTGGAGTTGCCTCTTTGCCGGGGTAGTGGGTTTAGGCTTGATGAGTCTGACCGTGTTGAGGTTAAAGGTGTTAAGGTCTGCGATTGGGTTGTCTGTTTTAGTTTCTTTGTTTGTTGTATTTAAAACTCGCCATTGTCTTTCACTTGTCCTTGTGTTAGTGTGATGTTGTCAATGTCAGGTTAGGATTGTTGAGCGGGTGACTTTATCCTTTAGTTCTTCGGGTTTCCAGAATTATTAGGTTTAGTTGCATTATGGTTGGCTTTCTTTGGTAGAAGATGCTTCTAGCTGGGATTGAGGCTTCTCTCTGGCCCCTTGCAGTTTTGCAGTGAAACAGGCTCATCCCTCTAGGATTCCCCCCCCCCACCCCGCCCGTTATCGGACTGAAGCTGCAATGGTCATCGGAGATCTTTTGTGACCTGGAAAGTAGGTTGCTCAAAAGTTTGTCTTCTGAGTTTTCGGGATTTGGTGGTTCGACTTGTTGTTGTTGGCTCTTCGTACTCAAAGTAAGTCGAAAGAGAATCTCAGCTTAGTCGTTCACAGTCCCTCAATAAGCGACATTGTGATTTTCTCTTCAGCCTCTAATTCCAGCTTCTTGAACATTTTCCTCCTAGTTAGTCCCTAGGTCTTTTCTGCGTATTTGGTTTTGTATTTTGTGTTTCTATCGTTTTTTCACTTCGTTCTAGTTTTGCTTGCTCGTTTATTTGAGCTGTTCGTGATACAAATCTTGTTTGTATAATAGATTTTGTAGGCGGTTTAGCTTGCAGAAATTGTTATATCCATCGTTTTTACTTGCGGAATTGTTTGTTTACATTTAGATTAAATAGATTAAATGTTGTTTTTTTTGTAAGAAGATTAAATGTTGTTTGTAATGTTAAAAAGAGAAAAAGGACTAATGTTTGTTTATTTTGGTCTTTACAAAAGAAAAACGACATTATCGAGGGAAGAATTGCTACAATACACTTAATGAAGTAATTATTTGTTCAATACATTGATTTTTTGCTCAATACATGTGGTGTTTGCTACATACACTTAATGAAGTGAGAAAACTCATTTTTTACCCCTCATTCCTTCTCTTTTCCCTTCCCTCTCGTTTTCTTTCTTTTAAATAAACTAAACCCATTTAATTTTATAATTAAATTAAAAGTTATTCCTCTCAACAACCATTTGTACTATTCATTCTTCTTCTTCTTCTTCTTCTTCTTCTTCTTCTGCTTTGGAGCTTATTTACATCTTGTAAGTGTATGCATTTAGAGCATTTATGTTTATTAATACAATAATGTGTGATTTAGGTTAGTTTATTTGTAATTTAGGTTGGTTTACTGTTGTTTGACTTGTTATGTTTTTGCATTACGTTGGCGACTATAATACAATGATAATCTATAATTTTCGTTAGACGAAGTGTGCTAAAAAAAGAGAAATGGGCTTATGATAACAGAGTCCTACTGTTTATAATAGTTCCACTATGTACGAATAGAAAATGAAACACGATGAACATGGTCTTACTGGTTCTCTAAGCCCTATTGAAACGACTATGTTCACTTGTAATCCTGGTGCGACTAGAACATATAGATGAATGAATATTACTGGTAATACTGATACGACATATAATATGGTCATTCAGTACTATTGATTCTACTAGTAAGACTATGTTGTATATGAGTAATATTGGTTTCATACTACTGGTATTACTAGTATTATTGAGAACAACCATATTTTATATTTATATTTTTATGTGTCATATTTCAGATAAATGGGAAGCACTACAATATTCTTTGATTTCAGAGGGGAATATTCAAAGGTTGAAAACGAAATACGATGGATTGGAAGAGACGATGAGTTTGGTATATAATGGTACCAGTAGAGACAATCACCTACTCGGAGTTGATTGACGAAATATTGAACTACGTTGGGGAAGACATAGGTAACAAGAGGCTGAAGCTTAGTTATCTTCTAGTGGTAAATGGTCCTGTAAAACCGGTATACATTAAGAATGATAAGACTGTTCACCGGCACTTGATTCATATGAGAGATAAGGCATGTGTATTGCACGTAGAGGTTTTAGAGCATGAAAGTTGTGGCATACAACCGATGTCAAGAGTAAATGAAGAGTTTATTTCTAGTGAAAGAGATACTTGTGACATGGTGGAGAATGTCGGTACAGTGACAATTTACACGGGGGAACCATCCGGTATGAATGAGCAGATGAAGAACGTTGAGAATGGAAATGCAGATGATGTTATGAGTGGTGAACCTCATGATGGGGATACGACATTTCTAGATAGAGAGGTTGATTACACCGCTTGGGTAGAAGTAGCTGTTGTTGTGCCAAATTGCGAATGAGATGATGGCATGGATTTCACAGTAGGTCAAGAGTTTGAAAGTAAGAAGGAGGTGCAAATTTTTGTGTATACAGCTGCACATTTGAGTTGTTTTGAGGTTGCGACATCAACTCGGATAAGAAGTTATTTGTGGTTAAATGTTGGGGAGCAGTAGATGGTTGCAAGTGGCATTTAAGAGTTGCAAAGCTGAAGAATTCAGATTGTTTCTGAGTTAGAACTAACACAAAGTTGCATACATGTACTCGGAGCAAAACAAGTATGAGCACTAGATAGAGAAGATGCACACCAAGGATGGTTGCATCGGTCATACATGACATCTATCCAGGAATGTTCAACACACCAAATGCAACATCTATAAGGGAAACAGTTGAAAGAAAACTAGGTATGAAAATGTCCTACCACACCGCATGGAGAGGGGAAAATTTAGGTGTGAACGATATTCGTGGTAGTCCGGAGGAAAGCTTTAACTTGCTACATTCTTATTTGTACATGTTGCAGAAGACAAACGAGGGTACAATATCACGGGTTGAGGTGGACGAAGAAAACAAATTTAAGTATTTATTTGTTACGTTAGGTGCGTCAATTGAAGGTTTTCGGGTCATGAGGAAAGTTATTATTGTGGATGGAACCTTTCTACAGAATGAACTTGGTGGTGTGTTGATTATAGCTACAACTCAGGATCCTAACTACCACCATTATCCTCTTACATTTGGTGTTGTTGACGCTGAGAAACAAGCGAGTTGGCACTGGTTTCTAAGTTTGTTGAAGACAGTGATACCGGATAGTTCTGAGTTGGTGTTTGTTTCTGATAGGCACAAAGGCATCATTAATTTTGTAGCCAATGTGTACCCACTGTCTAAACATGGGTTCTACATATATCATCTATCTCAAAACGTGAAACTACATGCTGCAAAAAATGTCAACAAGGATGAAGTCTCAAAGAGGTTCAGAGAATGTGCTCTTGCTTATTCAGAGGTTAAATTCAAAAGACTTTTTGCTCGTTTCAAGGAGACGTATCTTAATGCTGGAGCGTATGTTGGCAAAGTTGATGAGAAAAGATGGGCGAAGTGTTATTTTCCAGGTGAACGATATAACATAGATACCACAAATTGTGTCGAGTCCATGAACGTTGTTTTATTAAAAGCTCAAAAGTACTCACTGTTACCTATGCTTGATGTCATTGTGGGGAAAGTTAGTGAGTGGTACAATAGGCATAGGAACACGACCACGACTGTACCTAATGCACGTAAACTAGTTCCTTATGTGTACTTGGAATTGCACACGAGGTATAAGGAAGCGAATTTGCTAAAAGTGCATGATCTGAATAGATTCCAGCGCGAATACAGTGTCATAGGACGTACTGGCAAGGTATATGTAGTTGACTTGGTCCGGAAAACTTGCACGTGCAAGCATTTTGATATAGATCAATATATGTGTGTTCATGTAATAGTTGCGGCTATTTTTAGGAATGATGAAGAGGTTACATTGGCTGATCTTTGTTCTAGATATTATCGCATGGAGCTTTGGGCTTTGGCTTATACTAGGACAATATTTCTCGTACCCCACAATTCTCACTGGGATATCCCACAAGAGGTTCAAGATATGTGTGTTCTACCTCCGGATTCTATCAAGACCTCCGGATTCCACCAATATGGTTCAACTGGGTTTTCTTGGTATTACTAGCACAAACTTATGGTCCAGACATGGGTCGAAACTAATTTAGTATAATGTTTTGGTTCTACTGGTTCGTCGGGTTCCACCAATATGGTTCGACTAGGTTTTCTTGGTATTACTACCACAGACTTATGGTCCAGACATGGGCCGAAACTAATTTAGTATAATGTTTTGGTTCTACTGGTTCGTCGAGTTCCACCAATATTGTTCGACTAGGTTTTCTTGGTATTACTAGCACAGACTTATGGTCCAGACATGGGCCGAAACTAATTTAGTATAATGTTTTGGTTCTACTGGTTCGTCGGGTTCTACCAATATGGTTCGACTAGGTTTTCTTGGTATTACTAGCACAGACTTATGGTCCAGACATGGGCCGTAACTAATTTAGTATAATTTTTTGGTTCTACTGGTTCGTCGGGTTCCACCAATATGGTTCGACTAGATTTTCTTGGTACTACTGAATCATGGTCCACAAATATCATCCAAACGTTTTATTTATGATCATCCAATGTTTTTTTGCCATTTTAAGTAATATAATCATTGTATATATGGTTTAAGATTAAAAAAATTATTATAAAAAAATTTGGTGGTGAATCAATGTTGTTTGGTGAAACATTGTCATGGTGTTTCATGGAACTTATCTTTAAATGTTCATGATTATGGTAAGATTTTAATAAAAAAATGTTTTCTTATGTATTTTGTTCTATGGTTCAATTGGTTCTATCATTTAAGCACCAACTTTGGTTGGATCTACTGGAAAATATTCTTATGATGGCGGTTCCACTAGATTTATCGAAAAATGCGGATTGTTCTACTATGGGTAAATTGGTTCTACTCAATTCTTGATTCTACTAAACAAATTGGGTAGGAGTGGTTCTACTAAGAAGATCTTGGTAGAATTTGTTCTACTATGAACAATTTGGCAGAATTGGTTCTACTAGGAGAATTTGGTAGAATTGGATCTACTAAGAATGTTTTGGATCCGCACTTGTGAAAAATTGTAATATCANAAAAATTGTAATATCGACTTTTGGATTCGTACTTGTTATGTTTATAAAACAGTCGAACCAATAATACCAGTAGAACCTAATTAGTAAAACCGAGAATATTACAACCTAAATTAGTTCAACCTGAACCTCCCATTAAGCAGTACCTAAATCGCAAGCAAACATCCAAAAGAAATCTTACAAGCAAACATCCCATTAAGCGGTACATAAACCACAAGCAAACATCCAAAAGAAGGATCCAAAGAAGGTTCATACATAAATACTACAAGTTCAACCAAAATAACCTAAAACAACCTAAAATCCTCCAAGCTTTCTTCGACTTCTTCTTCTTCTCTTCGGTAAAGGGGGGCCCAATCTTATTTGACCTAGTCCTCTTACTCTTCAGATCGACTTGCTCCTGTCGAGGTGTTGGGACTGCTCTTGTGCGCTTCCTCGTCACAACTTCCTCGTTTCCCTTCCCCTTCCCCTTGGAGGATTCCACCTCTACTTCCGCTTCTTCTTCGTTTTCCTCTTCCTCTTCTTTTTCATCTCCTTCATCCTCTCGGCTTCCACTGCCACCCACTCTCACACCGGATTCCAAAACAGCCAACCTCCCTCCCAGGCTTTCCAACCCGGAATCCACCTTCTTTTCAAGAGCTTTGAACCATTTTTCGACCGTCTTCATCATCAACGTCATCTTAGTTTCAAAACCCTTGAGGATACTATTCTCCACCTCAGGTTCCCCTTTTTTACGTCTCTTAGAAGATTCACCCCATTCCACAACTCTCTTAGCAGGTTTAACCTTTCCCAAATCTAGGTTAGCGACATCAAGCTCATGTAACTCTAGCCAGCAGATTGAATTTCCAGACAAAATATATTTCTGCCACTGGTCGACCACTGAATCGATTGTATCACTAGTCTCATTTGGCTCTTCTATACCTAAATCCATGATGCGATGCAAAGATGCTCTCTTACCTGGTTCAGGGATCAATATACTGCAGATATCCTGCAATCACAAAAAGTAAACTATTAGCCCTTCCCATAGATAGCATTATTAGTTCTACAAAGACATTCATACCTTTGTTGATCTGAGGTTCTTATAGATATGATCCAATGGGAAACCCTTCATGGCAAAAGTCTTGAATCTGGCCCTACACATCCTAGGGCAGCCTAAACTGACACCCTCGAGCTCTCTCTGATACTTCTTCTTAAGACTAGGGATACACTCAAATGCCAGAATCTGGAAAAACAAATTTCAATCTAAAAAACCACCAAATTATTGAAATTTTCAAAGGGATAATGATAATCTCACCTCAATCGGGATTATAAAACCTGGGAATGTCCAAAAAGATTTCACAATCCCATCAGAATCTTCCACCATTGTTTGAATACTCTTCAAGCAATGCTCAAAACTCACTGTTCCCCAAGGAAATGTCTTGCAGAAATCCAAGTCATCAACAATTTTAAGGAGGAAATTCTCTATGAATCCCTTCGATCTCTTGGACTTCGACTTAATTACAGTGCTAATGAAGTATAAAACTCCCATCTTCAGGCGGGAACGGCCAGCAGTCATCGACTCCAGCTTGTCTTTCACGTCCTCTAGATTTATCTTACCTCTCGACCAAACTGCTTCCTTACAAAACGTAGATCACCATACTTTTCCTCATAATTCTCTGGTAAGTAGTGGCAATAAAGACCGGATAGGAGAGCGTGCTCTCTCAAGAATAGCGAATTGGCACACCATTAAGCACAAACCAGCATTCTCCTTTCTTACCCGTTTTGATTGTCCGGACTAGTAGCATCCACAAGCCCATTACTTTCCGGTTAGGCTCTTTATACAAGTGGAAGATGTGCTTGAACTGTGGATGATCGGTGAACCAACTGATCTCATCCTCTGAGAGAGTTTTCTCTAGAAGGTTTATCGTGGACGTAACATCACACCTCCCTTGTATTTTAGGATAGCTAGTAAATTCTTCATGGCCGAAGTAAAAATCATCCTTACTAGGAGGGATAAGTCCACCATTAACCTCAGAACCCTGCAAAAAACACATTATATATATTAGTCGAACAGAACCAATAGGACCAAAATAACCAAAAGAACAAACAGAACCAAAAGAACTAAAACCGAAAAGAAACAAGAACCAAGGGATCAAGTTACTTACCATCGCTGGTGATGGTGGCGGTGCTGCTTCAGACGACGTTGCGGCTGCAGTGTAATTGACCAATGCTGTTAACTGCGCCTGTTCTTCCGGAGAATACACGGCTGCTGCTTGAGTCGCATGTTCTTCCGGTTGCATCAGACCAAAACCCTACAAAACAAACAAATTTTAAAGGTTAGTACTCCAATTGACAATAATGAAAAACACTACTGACAACCAACATATCCAGTGAAACCAATACGGCCAACAAAACCACTAGAACCAATACGACGAAGAAATCCAAAATCTATACCCAGTAGAAATGATATAACAAGTAGTACAATTAACAACCAATAAAACCAATCGAACCTAGTATTACACATGCAAACCCTAATAACTTACCGGCGGCGGTGGTTCGGTAGTGTTCGTCGGATCGGAAACTTTCGTTGTGGCCCGTAGAGATGCTCCAGCATCATGCGCCGGTTCTTGTGTAGAAGTAACGGCTGAGGCTTGAGGCGCCGCTTCTTCCGGCGAAATCACGACTGAGGCTTCGGGGGCTTGTTCTTTCAGAGAGTTCACGGTTGAGGCTTGAGCCACCGGTTCTTTAGTGACGAGAGGAGACGACGCCGATTGTGTAGAGTGTGAGTGAGCTGACGAGGTTGGAGAGGACGGGATCTTCGCATCGTCTAAGGAGGACGTCACTAGATCTAGAGATGAATTGTTCGCCGCCGCTGGAGTTGACATCGCCGTCGGTTCTAGAGATTATGATGTTGAAGACGCCGGCGACTCTGAGACAGTGTACATAGAACTCGTCATCGGCTTGAGTTTCTGAGGAGTTGGTTTCTTCTTCGTGCCGTTCTTCTTCACCATTTTCGAACAAAAGGCAAGATTAGAGAGAAATAGGGCTGAGCAAGTATCAAAGAAGAAAAAGATAAAGAGAGAAGAAGAAATGAAGAGAGTAGAGTGGAGTGGGTGAAAGCTTTTTTCAATTTTAGATCTAGGTTTTCGTTTTACACTGGTTGGGTTGAAAGATCCGATTTCAATCGGATATCCGAAACCCGACCCGATTTTACACTAGTTGGGTTGTAATTAACTTAAGTTCCATCAATTTTTTGGTATTTCAATAATATTTTTTGCCTTAAAAATGTAAAAGAAATTAAATTAGAGAGGGATGTATTGCACAAAATTGGATAGCTTGAAATGTAATAAAACAATTGACCCCATCCTCGAGTGTGACCCATCTCTCAGCTGTAACAAGAACGAGATTGCGATTGTGCTTTTAACCTCTCCGATTAGAGAGAAAGAGAGAGAAGAGACAAGTCATCAACCGATCATGGCGAAGAAAGGTATCCCCGAGTGGCTCAACAGTTCCCTCTGGTCTTCCTCCTCCTCTTCTTCCACTTCTTCTCCCGTCGACGATCGCCTCTTCCCTCACCCTCCCACCACTACCGTCGCTCCATCTCCTCCGATCCTAGATCGTCCGCCTCTTTCTCCCTCTCCCTCTGCGATTTCCACCGCACCAGCACCCACTCCGCCTCTTCCAGTTCGCCCATCTTCTAAATCTGAGATTAACGATTTTCAAAATGGGACCGGTAAGTTTGGAGCTGGGGACCAAACTCCGGTCGATTCTTCTTCCGTTGAGGATGTTTCTCGAAAAGCGCAGGTCGTGGCTGAGGTTAGTGAATTGAACTCATACGAGCATCTTTTATTGATTGCTTCTTCTTCTTTTGTGATTCACTTTCGTTTTGATTTTGTCAGTTATCTAAGAAGGTGATAGACTTAAAGGAACTGAGGAAAATTGCTTCTCAGGGTTTACCTGATGATGCTGCAATTCGCTCTCGTGTCTGGAAGGTAACACATTCGGTTATTTTCCAGCCAAGCTTGTTTGTTTTTTATTAGAGAAATGAAAAGATTTGTTCTCTCAGTTTTTGCTTCATAACTGTTCTCATGATTGTGACAGCTTTTATTGGGTTATCTGTCACCTGATCGATCCCTGTGGTCTTCTGAGTTAGCTAAGAAAAGGTCGCAGTACAAACAATTCAAAGAGGAGCTTCTTATGAACCCTGTAAGTTGTATTGAATGTTGCATTGATTGCTTTGTGAAGAGAAACATCATGGGCTTAAATTTACTCGCTGTTCTGTTCTGCATATTCCACAAATAGATTGGATCTTATTCTTATAAAATGATAGCTAGCTAGATTGATCGGATAGACACAGTTACATTTCTGTTAATCAAGAGCAAAAACAAGCGATGAAGTGGACATAGTGTCATATCTTTTCCGCTAGCTAAGGGCATGATGGATATGCACTGTCACAAGGTGATCTGTTGACCAATTATTCAGTATTGTTCAATGGGGGAGGCATGGTTTCTTATTATTTGATCAAAAAGCCTTTACATACGTGTTCGTATAATATAGTGGCAGCTAAATAGTTGTCATGCATTGACTAAGCAGATTGATCTATAGCCACTAGGTAGGCATGTTATACTTGCTAATGGTACAAATTAGAAGATATGGTACCCAATGATGAAGGAGTCGGTCATTGTATATGTGCTTATGGTATCTGGTTATTACTCGTCCTTTTTCATGTTGCATTATTGTTTTCAATTTAAGATAACCCTGGTTTCTATATATTTTTGTGGCTAGTTAGTCAGAAGTAACAAGGAAAATGGATAAATCGAAGGGTGGTGATGGTAATGACCCAAAAATGGAGAGCCCTCGTGTCCTTTCGAGGTCAGAGATCACTCATGAGGATCATCCCTTAAGTCTTGGAACAACAAGCTTATGGAATAATTTTTTCAAGGTATTTAGATTTTGAGCTTGAGATATCCATAAATATTATCTTCTTACATGGGACAATTGACAAAAAATTAGACTTTATAAACTTATCATCGGTTTGTACATGTTGCTTAGTATAACTTTTAGAAGTATCAGGGATGATGTAGCTGAATTATATGATCGGGATCTAATTGCTGACTTTTGAAATTCCTAGCATTTGATTCATATACAAAAATCATGATTTTGCCACTTCCCAGTTGGTTTTTACGAGCAGATTTAGAAGAGGTATAGGAACTGGAGAAGTACGACCCTCACTTAACACTAATAAATGTAAATATGTATTCTTCAGTTCTTATGTGTTTAGATAGTTAAGGTGTGCAACAGTTAAATACATGTTTATGGTGCCTTGTCACGTTGAGCGGAAATACACAGACAAACGTTGATCACATTGGTGCTTATTTCATAGGTGTACATATAGGTAGGGTTCTGATTAGAGCTTTTAGTTCTCTCACTCCACACATTTTGACTTCGTACTACTCTGCTGTAATAGCATGGCTCAATAATGACACACATGATCATTATGAAAAGATCTTTTTTTGCTCTTCCTGGATTAGTATTGTAATTCTTTACTTGTTGCATATATAGCTACAGGATGAAGTTCCTAATCTCAAGTTGATAATGTTTAGGACACAGAAGTCTTGGAACAAATCGACCGTGATGTGATGCGTACTCATCCAGACATGCACTTTTTCTCTGGGGATTCAGCGGTTGCAAAATCTAATCAGGTTGGGTTTTGGTTTAAAGCTTTTGGGATGATTAGAACGGTTCTAAACTGATAGTTAGTGGAATGATTTATAAATGTCTTGCGATTCAGGATGCTTTGAAGAACGTGCTGACTATTTTCGCAAAGTTGAATCCTGGCATCAGATATGTACAAGGGATGAATGAGATATTGGCACCTATTTACTACATCTTTAAAAATGACCCGGAAAAAGGAAATGCAGTAAGCACTAGTCCTTGCTACTGTACCATTTCTTCTTATTTTATTTCTACCTCTTTTGGTTCTGGTTGGGAATAGACCACTTGTTCTCCTTATTTGCTTAACACCAGCATTTTAAGTTATGCAGGCATATGCTGAAGCAGATGCATTTTTCTGTTTTGTTGAATTGATGAGTGGGTTTCGAGATAATTTCTGTCAACAACTTGATAACAGTGTCGTGGGTATACGCTACACTATAACAAGGCTCTCGTTGCTATTGAAGCATCATGATGAAGAACTCTGGCGTCATTTAGAAGTCACAACTAAAGTAAGATATCACGCACAACTTTAGCTATTCGTATTAGTTATGTCTCTGAATAGAAGAGTTTTCCTGGTATGTTTTGTTGCTGGTTGAGAGCTTTGTGTTGCACGAGCTTTATGCTGAAACTTTCAGTTCTTAATCTACTAGATAAACAGAACCAAAAATGCGTACCATTCCTTTCAAAGCCTTATAAGTTTCCAAGCTTCTGTATTTCTGTTTAAAGTATTTCACCGTTGTGACATTTGAAAACATGTGTCTACTTTCAGATAAACCCGCAATTCTATGCCTTCAGATGGATCACACTCCTATTGACTCAAGAGTTCAACTTCGTGGAAAGCCTTCACATTTGGGACACACTCTTAAGCGATCCCGAAGGTCCACAGGTTTGTATTCAGTTTATTACTAACTTCTTTAAGTCGTGAACTTGGTCAATAACCCAAATATTACATTTGTTGTGAGCGAGCAAAAGGTTTCATAAACCTTTTGAAGCATGTGTTATGGTCTCAGAGATTGTGTTACGGTCTTGCATCGTATTGTAAAAGTTAAAGCTAGCTAACAAAGTGAAAATGGATTTTTGAATTTAATTGCAGGAGACGTTACTACGGGTATGTTGTGCAATGCTGATTCTTGTTCGAAGGCGTTTACTTGCTGGAGATTTTACATCGAACCTCAAACTTCTTCAGAACTATCCTCCTACAAACATCAGTCATATGCTCTATGTCGCAGACAAATTACGCTCTAAATAGAAATCTTCAGGTTCAAATACTAATTCACTCTTAAACTCTGCAACTTTCTTCTGTACATTATTGTGTTAAGTTAATTTTTAGCTCCCTGAGAAATTCCCAAATCAAACTATGGTATTGGTGTGTAAGAGAGTTTTAGGATCTTTTATATGTCATTTTTTTTTTTTTTTTGCTTTGATCAGTTCACGCTGACTTTCTTGGTTTGATTTGGTAAATTTTTAATTTAAAAATCTTTTACAAAAGTCAAAACTCTTTTCTTTTCATCGTCCAATGAAGAGAATTTACTTGCAAAGAGCCAACACAAAATTCATGTAGAAAAAGATGAGTTGTAGAACAATTTCGTTGGTCTTATTCTTTATTATGATTATCCTTTATCCTTACCTTTATGTGTTCCTCCTCTTTGCGTCTTTTCTGTTTTGCTTCGTTCTTACTGGTTACTATTTTCTTCTTGGAGAATTCTAAGACTGTTAAAGATTTGACAAAATGGATCGGTGTTTGTTCAATTGTTTGATGAGATCTTTTTTCAGTGATTGACAAATTTCTCTTAATACAATGTAATCTTGTTCAATTGGTTACTATCTAGTTCAGTTTTGCTTAATTGTTTCAATTTAATTCCCGTTTATACGAACCAGTTCCTTAGTTTTTCATGGCCAAACTTGATGTATAAATGTTTTCGGTACGTATCATGTTTAACAAGTAGGAAAAAAGGATAAACTTACTAGAAATGAATTCCCAGTCTTACGTTTTGATCAAACGAAATAGAGATTTTTTTTTTTGGGTCAAATGTTAAATTTTATAACCATTTTAGATCCAAAAATACAAAAATTTAAACTAACCGAGGCCCAACAACAAAACCAAGCCCAAGTCCAAAACATTTCTGAACCCAATAGCCCTAGAAGAAACCCTAAGGAAACAAACATCTAAACCCTAATGAAGCAGTAACCTGCCGCCGCCATCAAAGCGAAGAGGCCACCGCCGAACTGAAACTGCCGAAAAAGCAAGCGTCGCCTTAGATCTTGACGGTGAATCGGTGGCCGATCGAGAGGAGACATTCGATGTACCCGGAGGAAGCAGATCCAACGCGAAGTAGGCTCGCCGTTGAAGAAGGGGGGACCACCGCCAAACCGCACGAAATGGACCCCTCCGGGTGCAATCAGCGGCGGAGACACCAACTTGTCGTGGCCCGAGACAACGCCGGAAAAGGGAGACCAACTTACCGACCGGAGATGAGCCGACTACCCACCTCGCCGTGTTGCGCCTAGCGCCCATCTCACGGCTGCAACACTAGAGGAGGAGAAAGGGAGTCGGCGACCCAGCGACGTCGGCGAGGCTCCCGGCCAGGCGACGCCCAACCGAGAACGAGGAGAACCGCTGGTCCAAGGCCACGAGCGAGAACAGAACCGCGCCGCCGACGAGAAGACTCTCCGCCTCCAGGAACACGCGAGCAAGGAGAAAAAAACTGACGACGGAGGAGCGTGGACGGCGAGGCAGCCGAGAGTGAACTCCGGTAGCACGTGGTTGTGGTCAGAAGAGGTGGCGGCGGTGTCTCCTCCTTTTTACACTCACCGGACTTTCTCCAGATTCAGATTTAGATCTGAAAATAGAGAGAATGATAAGAGAGAAATTTAGAGAGATAATATTTTTACATTCTGACTTTAGAATTTTTTTTTTTTCCATTTTATGCCTGCAAGAATTATGAATTACCATTCTCATTAATAGTATTTAACCAGTTGGACAATCATATGCTTCGACCCACATTAAATGTACATTAAATCCGTATGAAGTTTTCTCATGAGCATATTGTATCCATTTGACAAACTTTTGCTTTTTTTATGATCTAGGTACAGAAGAAAAGAGTTTCAGAGTTCTTAAATATGAGACTCTAAAGACGGACTCAATCATCCAAAAAGAGGATTTGATTGAGTATGGAGGAATTCAAAAATTTAAGACAAAATATGAAATGAAAGTAGATCGCCTTTTTTTATTTTCGAAGAAGTGCATATTTTACCGAATCCTCTGCCATAATGCCACAAATCTATAGTATCACTGGAGTCGATCTATTTTATCATCAATCTAATCATTGTTCGTGTTTTTCTTTTTCTTTTTCTTATCAATGAATAAGATCTCTTTACTTGTATGACATAGATGTCTCGTATTTCTCGAAAAGTGATTCGATTTATGAGATTTGATATGATACTTATGAGATCGATGATATCTATGAAATTTATTTTCAAATCTTTCTTCTTATTTCTTCTACACAATGTCCTAATTGTTCTAAAGCAACTAGAAAAAAATTATTTAACGAAAAAGAATTCAGTTCAGATGTAGGATATCTATCCAGAAGTTTGATGGAATTACTAGATTGTATCTGCATTATATTCGGGTGATGTATTTTCAAATTATAATCTTACAATGTTTTAAATTTTATAATTTTTTGGATATTTTAGTTTAAATGTCTGACACCTAATAGATATAATGAACAACTTTATGTAAATTTAACTCAATTTTTTTGATATTCTTTGAAAAAATAACTCAATTTTTTAAGAAATACATAATCATATCTTTTCGAAAATTAAAAATCACATTTTTTGAAAAATTGCATAATCAGATATTCTCCAAAAATCACAAAATCACAATTTACAGAAAAATCAAGAAGTGTGTATTTTTTCTCAAAAATTACATGCATACTTTGAAAATCACTTTTTCTAAGTAAACTCATAAAAAAAATTTAAAAAATCATGGAGTTACGTTTTCAAAAATATAGGTGATCATGTTTTCCTGGAAAAACATGAAATTTTTTCCTAGAAACATAAAATCCAAAAACATAAATTTCCTAAAACCAAAATTTCTCAAAAATCATATATATATATATATATATATATATATATATAT
>OVAU01000240.1:0-23856 GCA_900406315.1 Biscutella laevigata subsp. laevigata | reverse complement strand
CAAGTTATTATATTATTTCCGTGCAACGCGCGGACCTTCCCTTAGTTATGTATAAAATATAGTTAACTATCTTTTTTTTTTTTAGTTAACTACCTTTCAACACAACCGTTTTGCATTTTAGGAAAATGTTTCAATTTTTTTACATTATTATCCATAAAATCAACAAAATTTTAAAATTTCAAATTCATAATGTTCTAAAAGTCTTTGAGTTTGTGTGGGCTATATATACCAACACCATTAGGCAGGAATGTTAAAACGATTAATGGCTTTTTCAGGTCAGTTACTGACCTATGCTCTCTCAATACCGTCAGTCTACGCTATACTGACTTAACCAATACATGATTTCAACTGATAAGAAAAGACTCGTAATTCCCCCATACCTCGGGTATATCATAATGATTTTAGTTGAGCAAATCTGTAAGATTCATCTCAGCATAATATTACCATTACTAACTTTTTATACAACCTGCTTTTTCTTGCGGTGGGGTGTGATAAACCCAGGTACTCAGAAGGATTGAAGAGAGATGTGCCTAAAAATGCGTGGCTGGTCTATTAAGTGGAGGCAGTGAAAGTTAGATGATGCCATTGGCTTTTGACTTTTTTGGTACATCTTGTAATGGTTCAATCAATCCTTGGCAGATTCTTTAAAACATGGTGCTATTATTCATAATGAATACTGTTATTGTCACACTAGAAACCATATTGCAGGAATTAAAAAGGACTAGGTTCTTTTGAGACAAGTCAAAACTGAAGCTCGCAACATTAGTTTAACTATATACACACATATATACACCTACGGTAACGAAAGACTTGGGATTGGGAAGACAATGAAGAGGCGACAATGGTTGATCTTGATCCAGCACGAGCTACTGTACTCTTTCTGGTAGAGGAAAAGTGCTAATGTTGGATTCCATCTTGTTGAATGTGAGGTTCGCAACGGCTCTATCGATTGAGTTTGTTTCTGATTCTATCTCTTCCTCTCTACTCATCCTGCAATCATATGACTGTCACTTAGATCAGTCTTCTCATAGGAATCTAAATGTAGAAGACAAACTAAGATATTGAACCTATGAACACAAGATGATAAAGTTTATATACCTGGTATCATCATATCTGGATGTTTGCATAAGGAATTCTTCTGAGTTGGCGCATACTGAATCTGACTTCTCATGTGAGTTCCTTGCAAGTCGGTAAAAGGTATCCCGGAAACATTTACGTGTCTCATCACTCAACTAGAAAAGTAAAAGAAAAGCAAATCATGTCTATTGTTTCAATGACCGGAATTTCAAATGTAAGGTTATGGGCAAAATTGCAGTAACTCACCTTTTGTGAAGCTCTTTGTAGATCCTGTAACACGAGTTCTTCAGAAGACAGCTCATCCACGTAGTGCGAATCTAACATGTTCTCTTCAAACATATCCCAGTTATTGAATAGAGCCTCCTCCTTCAACCAGAAAAAAATGGAGGATTCTTAAGATTTAAAATCAAAATCTCTCTCAGGTAACAGAAAACACCATAGATTAGCATGCACAATCCCTTACCTTTAAAGGCAAGCCATGACAATAGAACATGGGAACTTCACTAGCACCATACATAGAGGAAGAATCTAGACTGTTATAGCTGCTGGATGCATGGTGAACATCTCCATCATTCCCTGGAACATCCTCCAAAATTGAACTTCTTCAGTAAAACCGGAAACCAAAGAGAAAACATAAGCCTAGAACAAAATGGTAAAGAGACTAATTTGTGATGAAAAGAATTGAGGCTGTACAAGAATATATCATCCATCTGTTCGATGTCTTGGAAATCATGAAGAGAAGATACACCATAGAAAGGCTTTGACCTGTTATACTCTTCTTCTTCTTCACTCGTCCTCATACCCATCTGACTGTACAACAATCCTCCTCCACTGAAACCATCGTAATCGAAGCATTTCTCTGCAGCTTCATGGGAACTCATGCTCCATCCATCCCACATACCCGTAGATGGGTATGTTTCTGATGATGATTCTTGATAGTTAGGCACAACAAGCTCCTCCAAATTTCTTCCAGAATAACAATCCATTATCGAACGATCTATATATCACTCTGATGAAGAAGAAACACCAAGGTCAGTACTTTCAGAACAAACCAAAAACCTATGGATTCAAAAGAGAGAAACTCACTTTGCAGTAAACGGATGAGAGAGTTTTGATCAGACCTTAATCAAGAAACTCCTTGATTGGCCAAAGAGTGAAGAGAGGATTGCGTTTGTATTTTTACAACTTCCGAGGAGGTAAGAGAGAGTACAAGTAAGAGAAAGAGAAGCGCGTGGAGTAGATCTTGTTTTCGTGGCTCAGAATTCATAGACAAGATTTGTGGCTTAGATCTCTCCGCCATCTAAACCTCTCTTCTTATTGGTCCACGTGTCTCCAATATCTTTTCTTCTGCAGAAATTTAGGACCCTACTTTTTGTAATTCCGAAAATGACCTCCCTCTTCAGTGCGAATGTGTTTGGGCACCGAAAACGTGTGTTTGCTGTGCGTATATTTGGTTTACACGTGGCAGTTAGTTTGTGGAGAAGAAGACATGTGGCATGTGATAAGCCGTAGAATGCCACGTAGGCTTTATCCAGAAGAAGGGTATAAATGGTATCTTTCTTTCAACTCAAAGAGTATCTCATGGGCTTCATTAGTGGGCTAAGGCCCAAACCCAAAATCGAGGAATTCATTAGCAGCATCTTTCTTTGGGCATTGCCATTAAATTTTTTTTCTACCAGCTTCTTTCTGGATTCGGAGAAGAAGGAAGATGTTCAAGAACACGTTTCAGTCTGGGTTTCTGTCTATTTTGTACAGTCTAGGGTATATTTTCTTTCCTAGATTTTGATTTACTGGAACCGTTCGATGCTCTCTTAGCAATGGAGGTCTCTGATTTTTGTTTTTTGATTTTGTAGAAGCAAGCCTCTACAAATATGGGATAAAGAAGGTTAGCGATTGATTATATACTATGTTTTAGAAATTTTGCGTGATTGAATTTAAGTTAGTGTGATTTTGTCAAAATCCCTCAATCATCCGTATGAATTCAATGGAATTTCTCTAGAAACTTCATCGAATCGAGGGTTTAGCTGAAGTATGTTTATTTTTCCTTTGATTGATAGTTGTGGATGGACATGTGAAGCGTTGCCATGATGATGATATTCAATCCAATGTGCTTGAAGTAGTTGGATCAAACATTCAGTCTACATACATTACATGTCCTGCTGATCTTTCTGCAACTCTTGGTATCAAGCTTCCCTTTTTGGTCTTGGTAGTGAAGAACATGAAGAAATATTTCTCCTTCGAGATTCAGATTCTGGATGACAAGAATGTGCGTAGGCGTTTCCGAGCTTCTAACTTTCAAGTCAGTATGTCTAATCCTTGTTTGATTCATTCTTCACCAGGAGCTAGTTTCTCTGAATGTGGTCTATAGCTGGACCTCTGTATAGTTCATATGCTGCTTTTAGGTTAGTGCTGATTTCTTCAAGCAATTGCTGATAAAGATCTTTCTTAGTTAAAACGCAATAGATTAATAGGTAGCTTCTAGAAAATGTTTAGTTTAGTATACTACTAACATTTGGTAGCTTCCTTAGTGTTGATGTTTACTATGGAACCATTTGTTTGTAGTCTGTGACTAGAGTAAAGCCATATATTTGCACAATGCCACTGAAGATGGACGAAGGATGGAATCAAATCCAGCTTAACTTAGCGGATCTTACTAGGAGAGCTTATGGGACTAATTATGCTGAGACATTGCGAGTTCAGGTTCATGCTAATTGCCGTCTCAGGAGGATATATTTTGCTGATCGTCTCTACTCAGAAGAGGAGCTTCCTCCAGAATTCAAGCTGTATTTACCAGTTCAGCAGGTTTGGATTTCACAGTTTAGTTGCTCTATGATTGCCTTTTATCTTGCACGATTCTTTTTGACCGTGCTCTATTTCGATTGCAGAAAGCATGAAAATCGCTTGACCATCCTGTGGTAGTTGGAGTTTGCATACCTTCTAGCCTGATTGACTTGATACCTTCACTGTGTTAAACATGAACTGAGACCATATACACTTAAGATTTTTCAATGATTATGTACATGATCTTGATCTTGAACCTTCCTACGTTTGAGTAAAATTTTGGCCTCCTCATATTTTACTGTTTTGTGGGAAATAAACATTCAAGAGAATACAATTTTAATTTATCCGAGAGGAAAATTGTTATCAAGCCAATAACCCAATTATAGGATAGATAAACTCCAGCTTTCCTTATTAGACACGGTAGGATGTTTTACTGGCCAAAGGTCCGCTTGGCACTGTCTAAGGTGTTCTTGAGCAGCATAGCCACTGTCATTGGGCCAACACCACCAGGGACTGGAGTTATGGAACCTGCAACTTCACAAGTTTCTGCGAAATCCACATCTCCAACCAAGCGGAATCCTGATTTCCTGCTCGGGTCACATACTGCATTAGTTCCAACATCGATTACCGCAGCCCCTGGCTTTATCCAGCTGCTCTTAATCTGTTTTGTCAAGAAAAGAGTGTTTTTGAATTCATATGTATTTGTAGACTGGATTATCCTATCAAAGACGATGAAAAATGTCTGAAAATCACCATGCAGGCTTGTCCGGCTGCAGCGATAACGATGTCAGCTTCCCGTATGATAGACTCAGGCTCCTTAGTGTGAGAATGTACAGTTGTAACAGTAGCATCAGCTTTGAGCAACATAAGTGAAACGGGCAAACCAACAATATTACTCCGACCTACAACAACTGCTCGTTGCCCCTTTATCTTTACCCCACTCCTCACTAAGAGTTCCAAACATCCCTGCACACACAAAAAATCATCTCATTGTTGAACCAGAATAAAAACATGGCATGAAGGGAACATTTTCTTGTAAGAGAGTGATGTCTGTATGTAAAGGAGCAGTACCTTTGGGGTGCAAGGATAGAAGAGGGGTTCTCTGCCTTTCATGGCTAGCTTACCAATATTCAAAGGATGAAAGCCATCAACATCTTTATCAATGCTGATTGCACTCAGAACATTCTCCTCATTAATATGTTTAGGCAATGGGAGTTGAACTAATATACCTGCAATTCATGTACCGAAGTTTATCTAAGTCATGGGAGAAAGGAATGTTTGCATTTACCAAAACCACAGACCCAGATAAACATTCAAGTTCCCATATATCCTTCATAGTTTATATTAATCATAACTGAGACATACGAAATCAAGCATTATTTACAGCACAACTAACCGTGGACATCTGGATCTGAATTCAGTTCTTGAACTCTACTTATAAGATCAGCTTCAGAAACTTCCTCTGGTAATCCTACATCAAATGACTTAATCCCGACCTCAGCGCATGCTTTCCTCTTCATACTCACATAGGTCTGGGAATCCTTTCGGGTTCCAACTATAACTACTGCTAGTCCTGGGATCTGCATGAAGGTAAAATCAGACTCGCTTGGAGAATAGAAACAAACAGATTCAACCATTCTTTACACTCTCACTCCCTTCTGCATTCTTACAATGATATCAAGCCATATAAAGTATAAACTTAGTACAACATCTATATGATATTTAGACAGATAGTTGGCTACTTGAAGTAATGCAGGCAGGTCAAAGATCCAGCAAAAAAGAGAAACTAAACAAGAGACGTGTGAAAAGAACCTTTGTGAACCAAAGACAAAAAATCCTCTTAGATTTATAAAAGTAACAAACGCAGATGCAGCTTTCATTGATTCAACTAAAATGGAGTTCACATTAGAGCTCGTTAAGCTTTCCAGAGAGACGAAAGTGATCATAGCTACCTAAAGCTAAAAAGGAGTAAATTTTGAATATTCCTATCATCATATGATCAATCACGCTTTGATTAGAAGAACGGTGAATCATACAAAGAGACATAACCAATATTAAGACACTGATTCTATACAACATAAAATTGTATATCACTGTGCCAAAAATGTGTTAAGAACAGAAATTAAGTACAATCAATTCAGATTCAGCTACCTTGCCATGTTTCTCAGATAGAGCACGAACTTCATCGGCGATCTCCGATCGGATGGTATGTGCAATCGCCTTACCGTCGATTATCTTCGCCGTTTGATCAGATGATGACGCCATAAACCACTAGGAATTTGCCTGTGTCGGAGAAAATATCTGATTCTCTGATTAGTGGTTCTCCACAGTCGAAGAAGATGACAATGACCAGACTTTAAAATCTAAATCGAATAGGACAGTTTTACTCCTGCAACCAAACGTTTACAAAGGGTATACATGTCATTCCAACTAACTCCGACAACCAAACAGACTACCACAACGATGTCGTATTACATGGGCCCCACCGAAACCCAAAACACTCTGTGAAGGCACACGCCGTTTATTTTAACCCTTGCCGTAACGGCGAATCTTTTCCCTCTCAGCGTTTCACGCAACAGTAAGAAAGTTTTGGCGGTAAATCGGGTCACGGATTGGGATACGTGTCGAGCTACGAGTGGTTAATAGTGCGCGTATATAATTGTATACGCATGTGTATGTATTCTTCGTGTTGTTTTTCCCGCGCGAGATATATACTTTTTTAGGGTTTGCCGCATATTCCGACCCAATTCTGGAGAGAGAGAAAGAGAGAGAGAAAGAGAGAGAGAGATAGAGTCAGAAGGCAAGAGGAGGAAAATTCGAAGGGTTTACGGAGATCTCTCTCTTTCCCAGTGTTTCTTTTTTTTAATTCGTCGTTTTCCTGAAGAGTCGTCTGCAGTGAGAGTTCATAAAAGTTAGATCTTTCTGCTCAGCTTTAATCGGCGCCGTTTGGTTTTGGGATCTGTGATATAAAAAAAACGTAAGATCTTTCTCTTCTGTATCTCCTTGGATTTCAATTCTATTCCATGGGTATTTCGCTTTTAGATTGAAGCTTGAGAGAATTCTCCAAAACCCAAACAAAAAGTGAAGGATTTTTTTACAAAAAAATCTGGGGGGCTTTTTGGTGTCAAGTTTAAGATTTGAAAATCCCCAAACTTTTTTTTGTGACTGCCCAATTTCGTTTTTCCGGAATTAGGAACATTGCATAGACGGAGAGAAAAAGTTGGTACTAAATCTGCGAATTTGTTCTCACATATTGTGTCACTCTTCGATGTGGTTCCTGTCGAAGTTGAATGAGTGATTATAATAACACATCTTTTTACTTGAAAAGTCTTCTCATTTTTTTCTTCAGTCAAACAGTTTAATTGGAAGTAAAATTAGTTTGCTTTGTTGTAATCTCTTCAGCTGCGGTGGATACTATGGAAGATGTTCAGCCTCCAGTGACCCCACCCATTGACCCCAATGGAAAAAGAACCGAAGCTTCTCTCTTAGACTTATGCAAGGTTTACATCATAAAAAAACAACAACTCAGCTCTCACTATGATTTGAAGACTAGCTCTAATCCATTGAAAATTTCTTATTTCAGAAAGTTCTATCTCTTGATGGGAATATTTGCGACGAAGCTTTCAAGTTGTTTACAGAAACCAAACGAATTTTGTCAGCAAACATGTCTAACATTGGAAATGGAACGGTGAGATACAATTTCTGTCTCCTTCTCCTTCATCAGTTAACACTACCATTCACTGACTAATTCTTTTTTTGTTCTTCTTTTTAGCGTGAGGAAGTTGAGAGGTTCTGGTTTGCGTTCATTCTCTATTCAGTAAAGAGGCTTAGTGTGAAAAATGTAGTGGACGGCCAATCGGGTGATAATGGGTTTAATCTATGTCAGATACTGAGGGCTCTAAAGCTAAAGTAATTTTATGTCCGATTCATTATTCTGTCTTTTCTTTCTTTTAGGACAACAGTAGTGATAATATTTATTTTTTCTGTATTCAGTATTGTGGATTTCTTTAAAGAGTTACCTCAGTTTGTGGTCAAGGCTGGTCCTGTTCTACGTGAAATTTATGGTGCAGACTGGGAGAACAGACTTCAGGTAAGCTCTTTATAATTTTTTAGTCCATTAGTGTTATATCTGCTTCTCTTAATTTTTGTTATTTTTTGTTAATTTCACTTACTAGGCAAAGGAGTTGCAGGCCAACCTTGTGCATCTTAGCCTTTTAAGCAAGTAGGTTTACTTCCTTTGTGTTGCATTCTTTTATCATTTATCTATGTTTTGTGGCGTGATAGTGGTTGACATGGATACCATTATTGATATCTTAATTTGAAAAGCAACTTTCTTTCCATTCAATCAGTAGAAGATGGGTTTGCCGTTCTCCTTCAATTAAGATTCAGAATTTTTGATTTCTGGTCTTCGTGAATACTTTCTGTTAATTGTCTCACGGACATGTATGATCTATATATTCTTTTCAACAGTTACTACAAACGTGGGTACCGGGAATTCTTCTTGACACATGATGCAAACGCAGAAAAGGACTCAGCAAACGCTGCTAGCTATTTGTCTGATAGTTACCGTTTTGGATGGTTACTCTTTTTGGCGCTACGAAACCATGCATTTAGTCGTTTTAAGGACCTTGTGACATGCTCAAATGGCCTTGTTTCTATATTGGTTAGTCTTTAACTTTGGAACTCTCCCTAGTCTGTACTTCATTTTAGTCTTTATTTCTTGATTGACGCTTCATTTTAAATAATGATGATAAGTATACGCTAACGTTTCTTCTCGTTATCAGGCTATTTTGATCATACACGTCCCTTCTCGGTTTAGAAATTTCAGCATCCAAAATTCTTCACGCTTTGGTAAGTTTTTTTTGGTTCCTTCTAGCCTGATAATCAAGTCGGCTTGAGATGCATTATCTGTTCTCATTTTTGTGATAAATTTCAGTAAAAAAAGGTGACAGAGGTGTAGACTTGGTTGCATCACTTTGCAAGATATACGACGCCTCAGAAGATGAGTTGAGGATTGTAATAAATAAGGCAAATAATCTGATAGAAACCATACTGAAAAAGAAGCCATCTTCTGCATCAGAGTGCCAAACTGACAAACTAGATAATATTGACCCAGGTTGGTCTTATAACACTTACCTTCCACAGTTAGTTGATTGAATTGTTGTCTGATTATTTTTCAAAAATGGAGTTTCATTTTCAGATGGTTTGACGTACTTCGAGGATTTACTGGATGAGACTTCCATCTCAACTAGCTTGATTACACTAGAAAGAGATTATGATGATGCAGTTTGTAATAAAGGCGAAATTGATGAGAGAGTTTTCATCAATGAAGAAGATAGTTTACTTGGATCTGGAAGCGTATCTGCAGGAGCTGTAAATATAACTGGTGCTAAGAGGAAAATTGATTCTTTGAGCTCGCCTGCAAGGACCTTTGCATGCCCACTATCTCCTCATAAGTCACCTGATGCCAAGTCAAATGGTATTAGCGGTGTTAACAAGTTGACAGCAACACCAGTGAGCACAGCGATGACAACTGCCAAGTGGCTCAGGACTGTTATATGTCCGCTTCTGCCAAAACCTTCTCCTGGGTTGGAACATTTCCTTAAATCGTGTGATAGGGATATAACAAATGATGTCACACGAAGAGCACAGATAATATTGGAAGCTATATTCCCAAATAGTTCTCTGGGTGAACGATGTGCAGGTGGGAGTTTGCAAACTGCCAACCTGATGGATGACATATGGGCAGAACAGCGGAGATTAGAAGCTCTCAAGTTGTACTACAGAGTTCTTGAGGCGATGTGTAAAGCAGAAGCTCAGATTTTACATGCAAATAATTTGAACTCTTTATTGACAAATGAGAGGTTCCATAGATGCATGCTTGCTTGCTCAGCTGAACTGGTTCTGGCTACCCACAAAACCATAACAATGCTGTTTCCAGCTGTTCTGGAGAAGACTGGGATCACAGCATTTGATCTCAGCAAGGTAATAGAGAGTTTCGTTAGACATGAAGATACTCTGCCTAGAGAGTTGAGACGACATCTGAACTCACTGGAGGAACGGCTTCTAGAGAGTATGGTATGGGAGAAAGGCTCTTCAATGTACAACTCTCTGATTGTTGCCAGGCCATCGCTGGCATTGGAGATTAATCGCCTAGGAATGCTAGCTGAACCGATGCCATCTCTGGATGCAATTGCAGCCCTTATCAACTTCTCTGAAGGATCACATCATGCATCATCCATCCAAAAGCATGAAACTTGTCCAGGTAATTTTCTGTTTCTGAATTTAAGTTTGCCAACTTGCTGTAGGTTGTGTGATTTTCTTACTAAAACTTCAAATTTACTACCATGTAGGACAAAATGGGGATATGAAATCTCCCAAAAGATTGTGTACTGATTATCGCAGCATTCTCGTTGAACGCAATTCCTTTGCATCACCAGTAAAGGATCGTCTGTTGGCCTTAGGAAATGTTAAATCCAAGATGCTGCCACCTCCGTTGCAGTCTGCATTTGCTAGGTACATTTTCTGCAATTATGGGTAGAAATTGACATGCTAATTTACCTTTTTTTTTAAGTCCTGAATTCTGTATCCATGTACTTGTTAAGCTTACCTTTTCGAATAAATGTCTACAGTCCAACACGGCCCAACCCAGGAGGCGGAGGAGAAACTTGTGCAGAAACTGGTATCAATATTTTCTTCACAAAGGTAGTTCATGTGATATTTGGAGCTAAACGTCGGTTACAACTTACCAATAATCGTTTGGGCTGGCGAAATGTTAAATGTAATACTCTGGTCGTTCTTCCCAGATTAATAAATTGGCTGCTGTCAGAATCAATGGGATGGTAGAAAGGCTACAACTTTCGCAGGAGACAAGGGAGAGTGTGTATCGTCTCTTCCAACATGTACTTGCTCAGCGGACTTCTCTTTTATTCAATCGACACATTGACCAGATCATTCTATGTTGTTTCTATGGAGTGGCAAAGGTGAGGAAAGTGATTCGAGGTTTTAAGTTTATGTCATCTGGTTTATAATGGCCTCTACCGCTTACACCCTTACCATGACTCACCCTGTAGATATCCCAAATGAGCCTGACTTTCAGGGAAATCATATACAACTATCGGAAGCAACCACAGTGTAAACCACTAGTTTTCCGCAGTGTTTTTGTTGATTCGCGTCAAGGGGTACGTATACAAAACCTTAAGCTTAGGCTTAACGTCTATTTAGTTTGTGGAGAAGTCTAAACTAGTGACAATGACTTGTGTAACAGAGAATAGGGCAAGATCATGTTGACATCATCACGTTCTACAATGAAGTATTTATTCCTGCTGTAAAGCCGTTGCTGGTGGAGATAATTCCTGTAAGAAACAACCAGGCTGTGGAGGCCAATAATAAGCCTGAAGGTAGTTAAGGAATCATGTAATACAAGCAGTGTCCGTGAATGCAGTTTCTAAATTCATTGATTGTCTTATTTTGGATTTACAGGTAAATGTCCTGGATCGCCAAAGGTGTCGGTGTTTCCAAGTGTTCCGGACATGTCCCCTAAAAAAGTATCTGCAGTGCACAATGTCTATGTCTCTCCTCTTCGGGGATCAAAGGTAAAAAAAAGTTGGTGTCTAGAGATCCTAGTGACAGGATTGTTTTCGCTTAACTTCCATTGTTTACTGTGTTTGCAGATGGATGCTCTTATATCACACAGCTCGAAGAGTCTCTATGCTTGTGTTGGAGAGAGTACACATGCTTACCAGAGCCCTTCAAAGGACTTATCTGCCATCAACAGTCGCTTGAACAAGTAAGTTAAAAAAATACAAACCTCTTATCAGCTTCTTCCACAAAACCAACCATTGACCTAACTCAATCTCATGTGGTGTTACAGCAACAGCAGCAACCGCAAGAGGACGCTAAACTTTGACGTAGAAGCAGGACTTGTAAGCGATTCCATGGTTGCAAACAGCCTTTACCTTCAAAACCAAAACCAAAATGGAAGCGATGTATCGTCCTCAGGTGCTGCAACCCTTAAAACCGAGCCATCAGATGCGTAGATATATGTTTTTCTCTATTTTCAACGATCATCTGTAAATCATTTCCTGCAGAGTTTGTTTTTTTACGTTTAGCTTTGTAGTGATTACTGATTACCTCAGGCTACTGATTACCTAATAAGTTAATTATGGTTCTCTCTTTCTAGTTTAATATCCAACTTTCTTTCTCCATTTAATTTATTTATGTGATACGTTCATTAACAAACAGATAACACAAAGAAGTCCAGAGCATTGATCAACAGGCAGGATTTAACAGAAATAAGTTGCATGTACATAAAGTGTAATACGTAAGGCCATCACTTGTCATAGAGGCTGACCACTGATCCATCTTTTGAACATCACAGAGCACTCATCAGGTGAATTCTCTGGTGTGTGTCCACCTCCCTGTAAAACAAAAAAACGATAAGCAACTAAGAAACACTCAACATTGTGAGCTAAAAGAAGAGCAAGAAGGTAACAGAGAGAGAGAGAGAGAGAAATCAAGACTTGCTTTGATAGTAGCAAACGTCATGTGATTGGCATAAGTCCTTGTGTAACCAGCGACATGATCGTGAATCATCCATGGCCTCCAGTCATCAACAATGGAATAGTTGAGGGATTTTATCCAATCTCTAGTTGCAATGAAAGGGACTGCCAGGTCATGATCACCGCTGTTTCACCCAAAATAATTTATGTTTATAAAGACTCTTGCAGCTTGTGACAAGGAAGACAAGTGTAACAGATTGGTTTATGTAAGAGAAAGAAGACCTGAAGATGAGAGATCGGTAGCCTTCGACGCTGTTATTCTTATGGTATGGTACGCTGCTGCTTTCAGGGTCCATCGTGTAAGGTATTTCCCAATGACAACGTAACCATTCTCCAATACTCCCCTGCAAATGCAATAATAGTTTCATTACCCTCAAGCCTTTACCAATGATCTCAAAATATTTTACTTTTCATCTACCTTGTCCACTTGAAGCGCCCTCTGCACACTCTCCGCATTGGCCCAGTGCTTACATAGTTGATTAACCTGCAGAGTCATGGATAAAGCAACTTTGTAAATCTTTTTTCTGCTATTTCTTTGATAATATAAGCAATTCCCCTTACGGATTTCCTTACGTTGGGCTCAAGAGATGTTTCGTTCCTCTTTGGTGCTAGAATATAATACATATATAATCCAGAAACACTCTGTAAATAACCACAACATCGAAAATTAGTGATCTTTCTTTATTATTCGATATTCCAGTGTCTGCGTCTGTGTGAACCTTCTCAAAGTCTTGAACTACTTTCGAGCATTCTGTGTTCAGAGGATTCACTTTCCAATATTTTCCTCTGCAGCTTCTTCTCAGTGACTGCAAAAGTAGAACTTTAAAGTTCGTCAATAACTTCAGAGTGTGGTGACAAGAAACAAAAACCATTAAAGAATTTTCCATACCTCATAGAGCTCAGCAGAGATCAAACCCATTCCATGAGCGTATGGAATTCGGGAGTTATAATTATTTTCAAACTCTGTTACCGGATTTCCAAGCACATAACCCTTTTGTTTCAAAAAAAAAAAAAAATCACAGTCTGCAAACACCTATATGTATGTAAAAGGCAAGTAGAATAGCTATGAACCTGAAGATTTATTGGAGTTTTACAGCATAGACAATTTCCTGCGATTAAGTTAATAATTGATCAAGAAAGTAGACTCAAAAGAAAAGGGCTTGCATCAAAATGGACGGAGAAAAGATACCACTTGAGATTTCTTGAACGATGGCAGGAACGACCATACCGGCATAAGAAGTCCCGGCTACATAGAAAGGATTGGACGAAAATTCTGGATGCTTGGCTAGCCACTGCACAACAAAGCACATTCTAAATGTATTATATGCATTCAAAAGAAGAGATGCTTTACAAAACAACTTGTCGTTTAGAGTTTTACATTACGAACAAACTCATCGACTCGTTTAGCTGATCTTGAGTCACTTGAGAGATGACCAAGTGGGTTTCTTGAGTAAGAGAAGCCAGTACCAACAGGCTGATCCAAATAAATAATGCTCGACACCTGAGAAGAAGCAATTGAAGATGAAAAAGAAGAGTTCTCTGTCTATACGAATACACTTTGAGTATACCCTTGTCCATGAATATTTAGTAGAGACCAAGGTAGGTATGTCTCCATTGTAAGTCTCTAACTTGAAAGCCAAAGGCCCTGCATTTTTTATTCAAATCAGAATAATTTTTTCAAAATTTCTGTAAAGAGAAGTTTAGATTAGATTGATGATACCATTCTCAAAGAGAAGGCCAGAGATAGAAGAGCAGCCAGGTCCTCCGCTTAACCAGATAAGAAGAGGATCTTCTTGAGGGTTGCTCTCAGATTTGATGAAGTAGTAGAACATCTGTTCTTCCTCTTCCTCACCAACACCAACGTACCTGAATTCATAACAGAGATTAACTGTAAATAGGGGATTAATATGGAGGGATGAGATGAAGAGGAGCAGAACCCAGTTTCAAGCTCAAAAGGAAGAGGGCCTTCAAAACCAGGAAGATATTTGACAATAGAGCTTGAATCAGCATGCTTATACAGCAAAATCACAAGTTGCAGTAGCAGAAAAAGCTTGAACATCGAGGAACCCATTTCCTCTTTTGAGTTTTAACTTATGACAAAAACATCTTTAGACTAAAAAAAACAGAGGCGTTGACGCCAAACAAAAGATGGAAGCTTTTCAGGTAGGTAGCGGTTGAACCGATTGATTTCCAAATCTAAACCCGAAATAACCAGGTGTGTCTCCACCGGTTATATAGTAATCTTCTCTTTTAATAACTCGTTGCTTCTTCTATTTCTCTTTCCATCTTTGCATTTCTCCTTCACTTCCACCTCCACTGAATGCACTTGGAAGCTTTGTAGTTTCCACATGGGAGAAAATCGGTGAAGGACGAAATAATTTTATAAATCAGTGAAATCCAGACCTATCCAACATTTGAACCGGTTCGGAAACCAAAATATATTTCTTTGGGCTTTGGCAATTGACGAAGAAAGGGATGGTTGATCATTGATGATTGAGGAAACTATTCGAGGAAGATAAGGAAAGTAGATAACTTTTCAAAAGTTAATTTGAAAAACAAGAAGTTTTTTCTTTGATTACTATTTGAGCAGTTTTTGAAAAGAGAGTCTTACATTGGGCATGGATCATGAACATCATCGAACCACCTCTTAGAGCTTCTGTTTCGATGGTTGATGAAGTCAAACTATTGTGGAATGATCTGAAGTTACAATTTTTGGCTGGGAATGGACCGAGAATATGTGACCTTCGAGCAGATCTTGCTAATTGCAGACAACATGGTGATAAAGTGACAAATTACTTTGGAAAGTTTAAGAAGATTTGGGATGAACTTGACAGATTTGTACATGCCGATGTGGAGAATTGGCGTTTCAGTTAGAGGAAGATAGGGATGAAGAACTGTGAGTACCACCATCACGAGTCTGGAGCCACATCTTAAACCCTTTCAGGTGTATCAACGTATCACACGAGAGGAAGGAAAACAAAGTATCACTCGGGATTGCAATGAGAGAGCTGATGTAGTTGGTTTTGCTGTATCTGCTGGTAATAGAATACGTTCTCCTATGTTTTGTAAGCGTGAAAAAGATGTAGCTTGCACGATTGTGGCAAGTATGGGCATGCGGTCTCTGATTGCTTCCAACTTTGAGGATATCCGGAATGGTGGGGTGAGAAAGGAAGAAACAACAATATGAGTGCTGCAGGAATCTTCGTTGGACGAGGGCAAGGAGCTCCACCTGGTCAAGCTCTTGCTGCACAAGCTGGACCAGGTTCTGTGATAGCAAATGCTGCAAAAAGACAGAATTCGACCGCAAGTCTCTGTCAAATCTCACCGATGAACAATTGACTGCAGTTGTGAAGTTCCTCAACATTGAACAACCAGATTCTGTTGACACCTTGAGTGGTAAGACAGATCATATTGAATTTATCATTGATACAGGGTTTTACACAATATGACGTGGAATTTAGACCTCTTGTCTAATGTTGTGGATATTGTTCCTTGTTCCATCGGACTCCCTGATGGAGATACGCTTGGTCGGTTCAGCATGGAGACGTGTGTTCAGGGGGGAGATCTTTGGCTGTGTGGAGTGTTATATTTCCCTGAACTCACATGTTCTCTGATTTTAGTAACTAAACTGCTTCGCATGACGAATGGTTATCTTACTTTTACTAAAGACTTGTGTGTTTTGCAAGACCGTACTTTGAGGATGCTGATTAGAGCTGGTGAAGAGTGTGGAAGGGTCTACCTATTTCGTGGTGTCATTGGTGCTGTCACCAACAAGGCCGCAATGAGTAGTTCAAGCGCAAAGGATCTTTGACATCAGCGTTTAGACCATCCGTATAATAGAGTTTTATCGTTTTGTCGAGTTATGTTGATGCTGGGAAACCTGCTGATACAGAGATGGTTTGTGATATATGTTTTCGGGCTAAACACACCTGTGATTGTTTTTATGAGAGTTCTAATAAAGCTGCTGAATTATTTGGTTTGATTCACTGTGCTGTTTGCATTTATCTTCTACAAGATAAATGTGAAGTTGCTGCATCAATACATAAATTTTGTGCTATTGGGCGACAATTCGACAAGAAGGTTCAGGTGGTACGTAGTGACCATGGATCAGAATATGCTTAAAGCAATTCTTTGAGACAGGAGGAATCATACATCAAACCTAATGTGTCTACACGCCTCAACAAAATGGTAGAGTAGAGCATAAACACAAACATATATTAAACGTAACGTATCTCGCTTTCTCTTGTTTTAAGCTCATCTACCTATTCACTTATGGGGTAAATGTGTATTGGCAGCTTTTCTCATTTGATTAATTGGACGCCTTCTCCTCTGCTTCCCTTGACGCCTTATGACATCCTCTACCGTATGACTGTAATACGTAAAGGCCATCACTTGTCATAGAGGCTGACCACTGATCCATCTTTTGAACATCACAGAGCTCTCCTCAGGTTTATACTCTGGTGTGTGTCCACCTCCCTGTAAAACAAAAAAAACCATAAACAACTAAGAAACACGCTACATTGGAAGGTAAAAGAAGAGCAAGAAGGAAAGACTTACTCTGATAGTAGCAAACGTCATGTGATTGGCATAAGTCCTTGTGTAGCCAGCGACTTGATCGTGAATCATCCATGGTCTCCAATCGTCAACAATGGAATAGTTAAGAGATCTTATCCAATCTCTAGTTGCAATGAAAGGGACTACCATGTCGTGATCACCGCTGTTTCACCCCAAAACCATTCTTAATTTATGGTTATAAAACTCTTGCAGCTTGTGACAAGGAAGACAAGTGTAACAGATAGGTTTCTCTGTTCTGAATCATTATAGAAGAAGACCTGAAGATGAGCGATTGGTAGCCTTCGACGCTGTTATTCTTATGGTATGGTACGCTGCTTTCACTGTCAAACGTGTAAGGTATTTCCCAGTAACATTGTAGCCATTCCCCAATACTACCCTGCAAATACAATGCAATCATAGTTTCATTACCCTCAACCCTACACCAATGATCTCAAAATATTCATCTACCTTGTCTACTTGAAGAGCCCTCTGTACACTCTCTGCATTGGCCCAGTACTTTGACAGTACACGTTGATTAACCTGCAGAGTCATGCAGAGAGCAAATTTTGTAAATCTTTTTCTGCTATTGCTTTGATAATATAAGCACTTCCACTGACGGATTTGCTTACACTGGGATCAAGAGATGTTTTCTTGTTCTCTGGTGCTAGAATATGGTTTTGATCTATTCCAGAAACACTCTGTAAAATAACCACAAGGTCGAAAATAAATGATCTTTCTTTACTACTCGAATATTCCAGAATGTGTGTGTGTGTGTGCAACCTTCTCAAAGTCTTGAACTACTTTCGAACATTCTGTGTTAAGAGGATTTACTCTCCAATATTTTCCTCTGCAGCTTCTTCTCAGTGACTGCAAACAAAGAAGAATTGGTCGATAACTTTATAGTTTGGTGACAAAAACAAAAACGCATCAAAGAATTTCTATACCTCATAGAGCTCATCAGAGATCAAACCCATTCCATGAGCGAATGGAATTCGAGAGTTGTGATCATTATCAAAATCTGTTAGCGGATTTCCGAGCACATAACCCTTTTGTTTGAAAACAAAAATTCTCAGTTCTCAACACTCAACAATGAGTACATACATATATGTAAAAGGCAAGAAGAATAGCTATGAACCTGAAGATTTATTGAAGGTTTACAGCATAAACAATTTCCTGCGATTAATTTGGAAACTAATTGATCAAGAAACTAGACTCAAAGAAAAGGGCTTGCACCAAAATGGACGATTAAAATATACCATTTGAGATTTCTTGAACGATGGCAGGAACGACCATACCGGCATAAGAATTTCCGGCGACATAAAAAGGATTGGAGGAAAACTCAGGATGCTTGGCTAGCCACTGCAGAACAAAAAAAGCACATTGTAAATGTATATGAATTCAAAAGAAGAGATGCTTTAAGAGCCAACTTGAAGCTTAGAATTTTTACATTACGAACAAACTCATATACTCGTTTAGCTGATCTTGAGTCACTTGAGAGATGACCAAGTGGGTTTCTTGAGTAAGAGAAGCCAGTCCCAACAGGCTGGTCCAGATAGATTATGCTCGCCACCTGAGAAGAAGCAATGATCCAAAACTTGAAGATGAAGAAGAAGAGTTATATATCATACACTTTGAGTCTACCTTTGTCCATGAATGTGTAGTAGAGACCAAAGAAGGGATATCTCCATTGTAAGTCTCTAACTTGAAAGTCATAGGTCCTGCATTTTTTAATTCAAATCGAAATGAAGTCTTCATAATTTCTGTAAATAGAAAAGGAGGAGGATCCAATTAGATTGATGATACCATTCTCAAAGAGAAGACCAGAGAGAGAAGAGCAGCCAGGTCCTCCGCTTAACCAGATAAGAAGCTGATCTTCTTCTGGATTGTTCTCAGATTTGATGAAGTAATAAAACATCTGTTCTTCTTCTGCCTCACCAACACCAACGTACCTGAATTCATAACGTAGATTAACTCACAACATATATGGATTCATTCTACTGTAAATACGGAGGAATGAGATGAAGAGGAGCAGAACCCAGTTTCAAGCTCAAAAGGAAGAGGGCCTTCAAAACCAGGAAGAAATCTGATGATAGAGCCTGAATCAGCATGTTTAAACAGCAAAATCACAAGTTGCAGTAGCAGCAGCAACTTCAACATCCAAACACCCATTTCCTCTCTGAGTGTTAACTTATGACAAAAACATCTTTACGCTTAAAAACAAAAACATACGTTGACCCCAAACAAAGATGGAAGCTTTTCACGTATGTAGCAGTTGCACTGATTGATTTCTAAATCTAAACCCGAAAAAGACAGGGTGTGTCTCGACACGATGACATAGGGGGTTTAAATAATCTTCTTCTTTTAGTAACTCGTTGCTTCTAATATTCTCCTTCACTTCCATCTCTACTAAATGCACGTGGAAGCTTTGCAGTTTCAACATGAGAGAAAACCGGTGAAAGGCAATTAAGAAGGGATGATTGATGATTGTTCAGTTTTTATTTGCTTTCTATTTGAGCAGTTTTTGAAAAGAGAGTCTTGCTACAATCACATTTTCATAGGTTTTGAATGTTAGATCGTCTGATATGCCTTAGGAGAGTAAAGTTTACAAGTAACATCAATTGAATCGTTTGGACCTTGTGAACTTTTACAAGTTTTGAACTTTATCATGTTTGTTTAGATCAATATAGAAGTCAATAACAATTAGACTAATATGGTCTATAACATAACATAAGGTTTTAGTGCTCGGATACAGAATTAACTTCAATTTAGAAATCTGAATTTTATATTGCATTCCCGAGCTCATGAGAGCGAGCCGATTTTTAAAATTCAAGTGAAAGAAGAAGAAGGCAAGATGCCTTGGTGGTGAAATGGTAGATACAACCGAGGAAATTGACGATTCCGCAGACATTCCAGACGCGATACGAGCAATCGCACGGGTAAACAGCAGCTTTGATGTTTGTGCTTGTGCTATACTAACAAATCAAACATAGCAAAGTCAAAGAAAAAGGCGCTTTTCGGTTACGGAGAGAGCAGCACCTTGCTAGCCGCCTGGTTTCCTCGTGATCTAAGTAAAATTCGAAATTCCCTGAAAATTTCTTATTATTTATGTCTCGCTCTCTGTGATATTTGCTATGATACTTTTAAGTTCTGTTTAGTTACAAACAACAATCCATTTTACTATTTCATCTTAGAGCACCTCCATCTATTGGTTCTTAACCAAAAAAAAAATGAATTTAAAGTTAGTATCGGATATGGAATTGTAGTTTTTAGAAACATATCAGAACCATCAGGTGGCATTCTCTGATTGGGTGGGGAAAAAAGTAAAGAAAGTGACCAATAAAAAATCTCACACGCACTATCTCTTCTGTCTCTCTCTATTCTCTCTCCCTCGTCGAATAGAATATTAATTTCTTTAAAATATTAATAAAAGATTTTTAAAATCCCCATTTAGAGAGATCATCGATGTAGATGGTCTTAGTTATTTATAGATTTAATATTATTTTTATATGTGACTTTGATTGTCTCTTGAATTTGTAGGGTAAAACATGAGATAACATGAGCTTTATAAGTGTTAAATTTATTTTAGTTGCAGAAGGATTAGCACATGCGGACACCTCATGCATTGGAGGATCTGGTTTGTATCAGACTCAGAGCTCCTAATTAACACCATCACTCGAGGCTCGTGGATCTCAGACATCTATAACATTCTAGCGAACATTTTTCTCTAATAATCCATGTTTTGAAGTTGTTGTTTTCAATTGTTTCCCCAGGGTAAGTAATGTAGTTGTAGATAGCATAGCTAAACATACTTTTAAGCTTAATGGCTAGAGACCTTTAATTTGAATGAATGACTTTTCGCACAAAAAAACAACAACATATCCATGAAGTGTAATACGCAAAGCCATCACTTGTCACAGAGGTTGACTACGTATCCATCTTTTGAACATCACAGAACTCTCCTCAAGACAAATATTAATCCTAATCGAAAAGATATCTTAAACTGAAAATTATATTTTATCAAAAATAATTAATATATTTCAAATTTGTTTACCATAGTCGTACCATAGTATTCAACAGAAATTTATTATTTATGGAAATAAAATTAGTATCAATGAAATTGTGAGACAACAAATCTTAGATTGTTTAATATTTAAAGAGAGTGTATGTATATTTGACACTTTTTTATTTTTGTTAATTTCTGCTAAGAGCATCTCCAAAAGACTCTCTAAAGATTTTTACTCTCCAAAAAGAAACTTCAAAACTTCAAATTTGATGTTTTGGAGAGAGAAATCACTTTTCAAAACTCTATATTTGAAGTTTCATATTTTTGTTTACATTTTAGTCCTTACATTTATACATCATATTTATTATTCTTAAATATTTTGTTATTTATCATTTTTAATTTTTTATAATCTTACAAATATATCAAATTGTTTTTAGAAATATAAGTTTAACACATAAAATTAAATAAAACCTTTAAAATACTATGATATAATGTGGTAAATTTGAGTTTTACATATGAAAAATAATGTGGTTTTTTTGTAATTTAGTATTGAATTATGTATTATACGTCAGTCTAATCTTACTAACGTCTGTTTTGACTCCATAGGTTGGTTCACCTCCTCCCACTCTTCCCCAAGTTTGCTTCAGAGAATTCTATATCAAATTATCAATCCAACCTTCTCGATTCGTCCTGCAGTTCTACACCTCCGGATGTGGACTCCATAGAAGTACCACTTCCCTCTCGTCCAATTAATTATCAACCGCAATTTTCGAGTTCAATTTCCATGGAGCTTCCCGCTTTAACATGGAAGTCGTACTACTCGAAGTAGAAGATCAAGATAAGGCAGTGATCAAACAGGTTAACGGAAACGTTCATTTAGACGGTAAAGGAGCTGCGAGGAAATCCGTCAATGAAGAATATAACAACGGAAGTGTCCGTTTCAACGTTACCAATGGAATCAGAGAGAGTAGAAGATTTGGGTAAAGAGGATGCTTGGTTTAAGAAAATTCAACAAAAAACCAAACACTAAAGTTTTCTTCTTTTTTCTAATGATGAAATTCGATTTGATTAGTAATTTCAGTTTCAAGAAATTTGCTAATTTTTCTAGGTTTTTGTTGCACCTGGTAGTCGATGGAGTAGGTTCACGACTTACCCAACGATACAAAGATCATTGGAAATATGGGGATTTGTTCAAGCCGCACCTGGTGGGTTTGATCATTGCTATACAAAACGATGATTAGTTTATTTCCTCTTGCAAGCCGCACCTGGTGTTCAATGCTTGTGTATACTCTCGCTCTCTCAATATTCTCATTGGTTACAAAAAGCCTTAATATAAACAACTCATCTTATACTCATTAGTTCTGTTTATGACCAGGGATATCTACAACCAAAAACAACAATTGAGACATTATAATCTCATGTTTATAACAAGGTATGTTTCCCTTTATCTCCTACCTCAACTAGACTTCATGGACTATCTATATTCTATTTATATTTACTAGTTTTAGGAAAGATTTATCTTGCTTTCTTCTCGTTTGTCTCTGTGTGGAATTGGAGAACGTTATTTATGTATCAGAACTTCAAGGTAGTTTTTAATATGATTTTACATATATATTTTTCCGATTTGGCCTTGGTAATGTATATAAAAGATTTGAACCGCGTCTACTAGTGTATATAAAAAATAAAAATTCAGATTTGTAAATCCATCTTTTAAAAATCAGGAAATTACCTCAAACTAAAGACCGTGACTTTTTATTTCTAAATTGTGTTTTAAAACAGCTTTCGTAATTTTATACCACTGCAACACAAAATATTTAAATTACGGTTCATTTTTAAAATATAATAAAGCAGTTTCAGAACAAAAAAAAAACCTAAATGGTAAAGTAACAAAAGTAATTAACAGATAATAAACTTTCAGTTACCTTTAGAAAATGCATACAAAAAAGCAGAGTCTTTTAAACACAAAGAAGTTTGCACAAAACAAAAAGGCCAAAAAGAGACTTGTAAAACAGCAATTAGTAGAAGCTAACAAAAACAAAAGAGTGTTTGACTGCATATATATATGCACCATCCGAAACCGATCCAAACTCAAAATAAAATTTAGGATTCATTTGAATTTTTAACTAATTCTAGTTCAACTAAGATATGTTTTCTGATTTGTTTTTGATTTGATAATTAAAAAGATGTTATTAAATCTCGTATATTATTAGATTTAGATGGATTTTAAAATCTACTATTATTAAATTATGTATTTGATAAAATACATTAGAATCTGTTGTTATTGAATTATTAGTATTTATGTATTTCAATTTTTGCTTGATTTCACTAGATTTGGATTTTAAATGATTTTAACGGATTATTCAAGACAAAATATGACGAAAACAAATACATGCTTTTAACTTTGTATTTCAGTAGAATTTAACAAATTATCTTAATAAAAAAAATTATGATAAATTGACTCTAAACGAAATTTGTTTTTGCCTCTATTATCTTAATAAGATATTATTTTAAAAACTATAATTTTATCTTAACACTCTCTAACACCAAAATTATAATCATATTACAACATAATATATCAAAATTCATTAAAAATCTTCCAAATTACAATACATCAAAATACAATAAATCATTATCCAATAACAATCTCTAACAATGTTAGATGAAAATTTTTTAAAAGAAAAAGCTATTTTTTTTGTCCATGTGGACTACAAAGGAGACTTATTCCCTTTAATCCACTCGCAATTGTAGAGTCGAACACTCGATTCCAATGCAAACCATTGAGGTAAAGTGGGCTCGTCAAAGAAAAAACTATTTTACCTTAGATAAGAACTAGGTTAGAACCCGTGCTATGCACGGGTTTAATTGTAATGGATCAAATTA
>OVAU01000239.1:5749-23859 GCA_900406315.1 Biscutella laevigata subsp. laevigata | reverse complement strand
GGATCTTCGAGCAGTCAAAACAGAACCACCACAAGAAACTATAATNTCGAGCAGTCAAAACAGAACCACCACAAGAAACTATAATAGTAGTAGTAACAGTAACAGCCGTGAGAGCAGCAACGAAAGACGGAATCCTTTCTCCTCCTTGTGGCCATTCCGTTCTTCAGGCTCAAGCTCAAGCTCGACTCAAAACCGTGGAGGCACAAGAAGCTCGGACACAAGCGAAGAGAATCATAACTACCATCAACAGTCACATATGGGTTATAGTGGCTGGCCTTTTGATTACCAAAGGTGAGCCAAGAAAAAACCTTTGGACTCACTATGTACTATGCTTGCGATTCTGTGTGTGTCTTGTGCATCCCACTCTCGGTTTATCAACATAAATAATGGGTGAATTGTAATTGTTAATGTAGATTTTCTGTGGCGGTGTAAAACAGTTTATCATTTTCTAATATGCTTTGTTAAATATTTAGTTTAGACTTGAGTTTGAGTTTTATAGTTCAAACCTCGAAAAAAGATATTTGAGTAGTTCGATAAATGAGTGGACAGGAGTGCTGCTCTTGCGCGATCTACCTCGTGACCTCTTTCGTCACTTTTAAGTAAAAAATTAAGAGACTCTCGTGCAAAGAAATCAACGGTGCAGAGTGACTGAACCAAAACAGAAAATATCTTTGCAGAAAAAGCCATTGTTGATTGCGTACGACGAATATACGACGTTGAAACGAAATCACTAATTGCCATANCTCTCTCTCTCTCTCTCTCTCTCTCTCTCTCTCTCTTTTCTTCACTCACTCTCTCGAGTCTTGTGTCGACTTGCGGTTTCACTAAGCAAAGGTGATCATCCATTTCTTATTTCTCTCTTCCTTGATTTTCGATTTACTCCAATGGTTTGCGTGTTACTGAATTCTTGATTTCACTTCTGATTCTGTGGTTCTTGGTTTTTCATGAGTGCGATCTGGAACATGCTGGAATTTTGATTTTCCTTTTGTTTTGTTTTGATTGTTTGTTTAGAGAATGGTGAATCTAGGATCGCTTACGTTGAGTACGAGTAAGCCTATGGTTAACCTTAACTTCCGGATACCGTACTTCACTCACTGGGGACAGAGTCTGCTGGTATGTGGATCGGCTCCTGGACTTGGTTCCGGGAATGTGAAAAAAGGTTTGCTGCTAAAGCCGTCCCAGCTTGATGATCAACTCATCTGGAGTGGCTGTGTTTCTGTCCCACTTGGATTTAGCTGTGACTACTGTTACTATGTGGTGGATGACTCCAAGAATGTGCTAAGGTCGGAGTTTGGGAAGACGAGGAAACTTGTGCTTCCTGAGTCATTTACTGGTGGAGAGTCTGTTCAGCTTCGTGATCTCTGGCAGGTTTTGTTTTATGTTCTTTGTTAGCGGATTATACAAGTGCAGTCTAAGATTACAGTCTTGTGATTGTTTATTGCTCCTTATAATTTTTTCTTGAGATGTTCTGGTACTCAATAATTTCAGAGCGGCGATCAAGCTCTCCCATTTAGAAGCGCTTTTAAAGATGTCATCTTCGGCCACAGTTGCGACGTGAAAGTAGAAAGACCTCTAGGGGTCTTTGAGAATAAGTCGGATCAAGATGGTAATCATTTTTTATTTGAATATAGCACACTATTGTCTGAGTTCATCTCATGAGTTTTCAATTGTTAAATGAAGAAATTGCTATCTCTTGGCTAAATTTTGTGGCCTTATGACTTTATCATGTAAACAGATTCAGTTGTTGTCCAGTTCAAAATCTGTTGTCCAGACATTGGAGAGGGAACATTGGTAAGCCTTTCTCTGTGATCTTTGGGCTTCTTTATTCTATTGTTTGAGTCTGATGTGGTGTGAATCCAACATTTTGTATGCTTGATTATGATATGGACAGGTGTATGTTCTAGGAACCACAACGAAGTTAGGAAAATGGAAAGTTGAAAATGGACTTAGGCTCAACTATGTTGGTGAATCCATTTGGGAAGCGGATTGTTTGATCCCTAAAGCAGACTTTCCTATCAAATATCCTTTCTTTGCTTTCTTTCAGACTAATTTGTTGCAACTATTTCACACATCAGTTTTCATATGCTTTCGGCTTGTTGGATTCTTGACTTTTATTTCACATATAGATACTGTAAAGTTCAGAAGGAAGGTAGCATAGGTTTTGAATCTGGTGGCAATCGGGAGCTTTCTCTTCACTCCAGCGGTAGCAAGCAGGAATACATTGTCATGTCAGATGGCTTGTTTCGAGTTAGTATTGAAGACAAGCTATGAACTAGCTCTTGATGTCATGGGATCGATGTTGTCTTACAACTTATCAATTTTACATGTAGGAAATGCCATGGAGGGGTGCTGGTGTCGCAGTTCCCATGTTCTCTGTTAGGTCAGAAGATGACGTTGGTGTGGGCGAGTTTCTCGATCTGAAGTTGCTTGTTGACTGGTCTGTAGATTCCGGGCTTCATCTAGTACAACTTTTACCCGTAAATGACACATCCGTGCATAAGATGTGGTGGGACTCGTATCCCTACAGGTATGAGGACTACATCTATGTTAATTAATGGAGGGAAACAAATATTCCAGAAGTTTTGTGGTTATTCTCTATTGCTACTGAATTCATGAATAGTTCATTTTTTGCTTATAAGTGACTGCTCCTGTGGCTCTGGTCAATATCAGTCTCTACTTAATGTCTATATTAACAAATTGAACTGTCTAAATCATCCTTTTTTCCTTTCTTCTTTTGGATTTTTGCTTCTCTTGCAGCTCGTTATCTGTGTTTGCATTGCATCCATTATATCTTAGAGTACAGGCTCTCTCTGAACGTTTGCCAGAACTTATCAAGGTAATTTTGTACACTCATTGTATCCTGGAAGAACCAGTATCCTAAGAAATATTTTTTTCNACAGGCTCTCTCTGAACGTTTGCCAGAACTTATCAAGGTAATCTTGTACACTCATTGTATCCTGGAAGAACCAGTATCCTAAGAAATAATTTTTTATGACCGATTTCATTTCCTTCCAGGAAGAAATTGAGAAGGCAAAGAAGCAACTGGACAAGAAGGTATCTAGTTCCTTGTTAGACATTTAAGAGTTTTTCTTACTTATTCTTGAAAGAAAAAGAGTAGCATCGGAGAAACGTGATATGGTAGTTTTGAATGGCCCGTCGGTGTATAGGCGATGATCATGATGAATGGTCGATACAATAGTTTCTTACCGTTAGAGTTTGAGTGTAAACTAATCCTTTAAAGATTTATGCTTAGGATGTTGATTATGAGGCTACCATGAAAACAAAGCTTTCAATTGCCAAGAAGATCTTTGACTTAGAGAAAGACCAGACGTTGAACTCAAGCTCTTTCCAGAAATTCTTCTCTGAGAATGAGGTATGCTTCCAAATGAGATTTGGTCTCTTTCATAAATGTCTAGATATATGCCTGCATAGAACTTATACCTCCAAAGGCTTACTTCAGCTTTCCATCTGTCTCAACGAGTNCTCTTTCATAAATGTCTAGATATATGCCTGCATAGAACTTATGCCTCCAAAGGCTTACTTCAGCTTTCCATCTGTCTCAATGAGTTTTTTTTCCTGGAAAGGGCTGGTTGAAACCATATGCAGCTTTCTGCTTTCTACGCGACTTTTTTGAGACTTCAGATCATAGTCAATGGGGGACTTTTTCTGACTACACAGAAGAAAAGGTATTTTATGCTTTTATCTCGTTCAAGTATAGTGATCGAATTAGTTTAAATAACTTCTCATATCTCAAATTAACATATGCCACAGCTTGAAAAATTGATATCAAAGGACAGCTTGCACTATAGCACTATATGCTTCCACTATTACATTCAGTACCATTTACATGTACAAGTAAGTATCTTCTGATTCGCATTTCATCTAGTATGTTCCATTCTTGTAAGTGAAGTTGGTTACTGGATATTTCACCTAAAGTTTGTGCTGGTTCCGTTTACAAAAGTTGTCAGAAGCAGCAGAATATGCAAGGAAGAGAGGAGTCGTTCTGAAAGGAGACCTACCTATTGGTGTTGACAGAAACAGTGTCGATACGTGGGTTTACAGGAATCTGTTTCGCATGAATACGTCAACAGGAGCACCTCCAGACTATTTTGACAAAAATGGTCAGAATTGGGGGTTTCCTACTTATAACTGGGAAGAAATGTCAAAAGACAACTATGCTTGGTGGCGCGCTCGCTTAACACAGGTGTGGTGTTAGTGTCCTTACCAACCTCGGTCCTTTAATATGTGATGTCTAATCACATTACATACTTGCATTGTAGATGGGAAAATATTTTACGGCATATAGGATTGATCATATATTAGGATTCTTCAGAATCTGGGAGCTTCCAGCCCATGCTATGACTGGTTTAGTCGGGAAGTTCCGTCCATCTATTCCGTTAAGTCAGGTACATAAGCTGTAAAAAAATTTGGTTTTGAGAGTTCCTTTTTCAAACCTCATGGCTGCAGATGAACTAGATTTATAGCTAAGGAGAACTAAGAAATCTGCTTCTGATGCAGGAAGAGTTGGAAAAGGAGGGAATATGGGACTTTGACCGGTTAACCAAGCCCTATGTCAAGAAGAAGTTTCTTGAGGTTAGCTTTCCATCACATTTGTCACGTGTCTTGAGGTTATGATCTGCTCTCACCAGAGCTTAAATAACTCTCAAATTGTGAGTTTCACAGGCACAAGCATTACCTCATAAGTATATCCTTACCTTTTTGTTGAACTATGTCATTGTTCTGTTACTTCAGGAGAAATTTGGAGAATTTTGGCCTTTTATTGCGTCAAACTTTCTTACTGAAACTCAGAAGGACTTTTACGAGGTCAGTAAAATTCCTCATTCAGAGATTGTTTTCTTTTGGAGAAACACATTATATATTCCATAACACTTAAGCATGGTTCTACATTTTGATAATCGATGAGGAAGATCGTTGTTTTTGCTTCATATGATTCTCAAGGTTTAGGATTGATGTGGTTTTAGTTTCATGGCTTTAGAAGAGCTTCATCATGATGCATGAAAGTTGAAGATCTGAACCAATTCTCAGTGGGTATATTACTTTTCTTAATTTGTTTCCTGCAATTATGCTCTAGTTCAAAGAGGACTGCAATACAGAAAAAAAGATTGCAGCGAAGCTGAAGTCGTTGGCTGAGAAGTCTTTGTTACTAGAGAGTGAGGACAAAGTTCGTCGTGATGTCTTTGACATTTTACGGGTAAACTTTAATGTGCCCCAAGTGCTTTTAAATTTGTTCTCCTTCTTTACCACAAAATGACCGTGTTCACTGTTCGCAATTGTTTACTTCTGGTAAATCTGTTTCTCTAGAATGTTGTTCTAATCAAAGATCCGGAGGAAGCAAGAAAATTCTATCCTCGCTTTAATATTGAAGATAGTTCAAGCTTCCAGGATTTGGATGATCACAGGTACTTTGAAAACCTTTTTTCCAAACATGGTAGCACTTAATCTATAACTCTGCTCATGAACATTTACAGAAATCCCCTTTCTCTTTCATATTGTTCTGTTTTTTTCATACTTATCATCAACATGGGAAACTCTGATTAAGGTCTTTTGTTATAGCAAAAATGTTCTGAAGAGACTATACTATGACTACTACTTCCAACGCCAAGAGGATATGTGGAGGAAAAATGCTTTGAAAACCTTGCCTGCTCTGTTAAATTCGTCTAATATGCTGGCCTGTGGGGAGGATCTCGGTCTTATTCCATCTTGTGTACATCCTGTATGTTTGCTCTGTTTTCCTTGCTCTCAATTCATCCATTTTCTCTTTATAACTTGTGTAAGAAGCAAGCATATATATGTTATGTGTTTAGGATATTGAAAATCTTTGATCACTCAGGTTATGCAAGAACTGGGGTTGGTTGGTCTTCGAATCCAGCGTATGCCCAGTGAGTCCGATGTAAAGTTTGGGATTCCCGCTAATTATGACTATATGACGGTCAGATTTGTTTTCCTAGCTTCCTTCCATTTACTTGTTATGAGTACGCGATCACCAGATTTCAATCCATCGTCTTCATGTTCTTAGGTGTGTGCTCCTTCATGCCACGATTGCTCTACACTGCGAGCTTGGTGGGAAGAGGACGAAGAGAGAAGACAACACTACTTCAAAGAAGTGATTGGTGTAGATGAAATACCTCCAAGTCAATGTGTTCCAGAGATTACACATTTCATTCTGAGGCAACATGTTGAATCTCCATCAATGTGGGCTATTTTCCCTCTCCAGGTATTCATTACCACGAGTCATCCAATTCCTCAAGATCATTAGGATATGTAGGTGTTTTCATCAAAAGCTTAATAAGAACAATATCTGGCGTTGGTTTTTTTCCTCCGGGAAACTTAGGATATGTTGGCTCTGAAAGAAGAGTACACTACTCGTCCTGCAACAGAGGAAACGATCAATGACCCAACAAACCCTAAACATTACTGGAGATACCGTAAGTAATACTAACACACAACAACATTCAGTACGAGTAAAGCTTCAACTTATTTCTGTCTCTGCACATAGGCGTACACGTGACGTTGGACTCACTTATAAAGGACAAAGACCTGAAATCAACAATCAAGAACCTCGTTTCGAGCAGTGGAAGATCTGTTCCTGCTGATGCTGCAGGTGAAGACAACAACAAGAGCCAAGAAGTTATGGCTAATGGTTCAACAAAGCCAAAGGCATGAAGCATTACAAAATAAAATCTCTGTTCCACAAATGTCGCTTTACTAGTAATTATCACTCAACCTTATCGTCCACAAGTCATGAAACTCTGTATTTGTTATTCCTGTCCAAAATAAAATTCCTTGGTTGCTATATTTAGAAAAACTGTGTGTTTGGTTCTTGGTGCGTAAAACGCGGGAAATACAGAAACCGAAAAAGGAAGAAAAGAGACATAAATAGCAAAAATAAAAATAAAATCAGAGGAAGAAGGTGAAGAAAGAGAGAAAAAAAAAAGAAGAGAAGGAAAAAAATAGAAAAGAAAAGGGAAAGAAGTATCTCGTTCGTTCGAGAGGGGAGTCNAAAAAAAAAAAAAAAAAAAAGAAAGGAAGATTTTTTTCCGGTGACAGTGTCGGTTAATCTGACGCTCCCCCCTGTTTTTCAATCTTTCTCCGTCTCTACCTGAATGCCTTCATACGTATTCAGGGTTCGTTTCCTTCTTCTACAAGTAATCTTTCTCTCTTCTTGATGATTTCTTACGGTTCTTGTTTTGTGTGTTTTGCAGAAAATTGCGGCGATTCATGGTTGGAGGAGCGAATACTAAAAGGGCACAATGGATTTAACATGTTACGGTTGTATATAAGAAGAGANTGCAGAAAATTGCGGCGATTCATGGTTGGAGGAGCGAATACTTAAAGGGCACAATGGATTTAACATGTTACGGTTGTATATAAGAAGAAGAGTTNTTTTTTGTTAGTTTTGTAAAAAGAATAGATAGGAAGTGCCAGAGTTTTGGCATGAATTGTCTAGCTACGACCATAATCATCACCTGCAATCCAACATTGTTCTCGGATATGGCCGTGGCTTTTGATCCATTCAGTGACCAGTTCCCTTACTTCACCCGATCCTCACAAAGATGCAGACTTCAATCCCTTACCAACCTTGACTTTAACTTCCTTGCGCAATCCTTTACTCAAACGGTTGAAGATGACAACATCCCTCGAAGCTTCTCCTCTCCTTGTTTCTCCATAGCTTCTTCTGCTAATATGGAGGAAGATCTCAAAGCCACTTCTGCTCCACGTATTGAGATTCTTGGTGGACATAGAGTTCCTACTGTTCGTGCCCTTGTTGCTGAGGTTACCATGGCTATGGTTTCTGGAGCTCAGCCTTTGCTTTTACCAAGTGGTTTAGGAGGTGCTTATCTCTTGCAAACCGGAAATGGTCATAACATTGCTGTTGCTAAACCGGTTGATGAAGAGCCTTTAGCTTTCAATAATCCTAAAAAGTCTGGGAGTTTGATGTTGGGGCAACCTGGAATGAAACATTCGATTCCTGTTGGTGAAACTGGTATTAGAGAATTGGCTGCTTATCTTCTTGATTACCAAGGCTTCTCTAATGTTCCACCAACAGCTTTGGTTAGTATCTCACACGTCCCGTTTCATGTCAGTGAAGCCTTCTCTTTCTCCTCCATGCCCTATAAGGTTGCTTCCTTGCAGCGATTTGTGGATCATGAATTTGATGCGGGAGAATTAGGACCAGGAAGCTTCACGGTTAGCTCGGTCCACAGGATTGGTATACTTGACGTGAGAGTCATGAACCTTGACAGACACGCAGGGAATATGCTAGTGAAGAGATGTGACCAAGAAAGTGGTTATAATCCAGTTGGGACCTCCGAGCTTGTGCCTATTGATCATGGTCTCTGCCTTCCTGAATGTCTAGATGATCCTTACTTTGAATGGCTAAACTGGCCTCAAGCTTTGGTTCCATTTACTGACACTGAACTGCAGTACATAGCAAATCTTGATCCTTTCAAAGACGCAGAACTTTTAAGAAGTGAGTTGCACTCTTTGCCGGAATCTGCCATAAGAGTCCTCATCGTCTGCACGGTTTTCTTAAAACAAGCTGCAGCTGCAGGGCTCTGTCTAAAGGAGATAGGCGAGAAGATGACGCGAGATTTCTCCAAGGGTGAAGAGAGTTTCAGTCTGTTGGAGACCCTCTGCACCAAAGCGAAACCAAGCCTAGTTGCCACACCAAATGAAGGGAATGAAGCGACTACGGAGTTAGAGTGTGCAATATCCAAGTTTTCTGGTGAGTTTGGAGATACCTCATGTGAAATGGAGATTTCAGAGGTGGTTATTGTATCTAAACCACCTTTGGCTCCAAAAGGGCCACGCGCAAACTCCATCACTGCCAATGTATCTACTTCAGTATTATCCTCGCAAAACCAGACTCGAGGAGGCAAGCAAGAGAGATGCACCGTGAAGACCAAGAGCTCGCAGATCTGTGTGAGCCAGAAAGAACCAAAAGGTATTTCTTTCGGGGACATGAAAGCAGTTGAATGGAAAAGGTTCCTGCGGAACTTCGAGACACTTTTGCAAGAAGCACTGAGCAAAGGGCCACAAAGCCAAGATTAGGATGAAAACAACAAACAAGAACCAAAAGAGATGAATTCTCACGAGGTTAACTTTCAGGTGTTTATATATAGGTACAAATGTGCATGAAGATGAACATAGTGCAAGTTGTAGGCTAAAAACTATTAATACCTTAGAAAGCAATATGGATTATGAGACGAGCAGACTATGTCGTCCAACCCAAATACTTCTTATTTTTTCTTCTTTCTGATCCCTTTTTGTATCACGTTTATTCTCAAACATTAAGTACCATAAATAAATTTCTATAAAAAAATCAATAATGTAACCAATGTAATCATGAATAAATGAAGTTTCTCAGTAATTTACACGTTTTTTTTTAGTTTTGAGATGTGTCATATAACAAAGCGATTAAGAGAAAAGTGATTAAGCCTTGTGACTAACCTTCAGGTTCTGAGATGCATGTTTCTCTATGTCCTTTCTTATCAAATGCATAAATAGATATTGTGAGAAAACAGCACAGGTTGAATTTGTGTATTAGTAGATCCTTTCAGCTGTGGACACTGGCCGCAAGAAGACTACAATGACTGTGATGTTATCGCCACTACCACGTTCTGCAGCCTCGGTTGCTAGTCTCTTGGAACACATTGAAGGTTCTTTTACTGTATCCTTGATTATACTAATCACTTCCTCATCCTTCACAACATCCCAGAGCCCATCGCTTGCCATTACCTACCCAATTCAACCTATCATCTTTCTCAACCAGCAAATTAACAACCGAAAGTTTCATAGATATGACACAAAACTCACCAAGAACTCATCGTCAGGTGATAAAATATTCTCAGTAATCTCTGGTTCTGCTGTTACAGCTGGCTTCAGGTCATCATCACCTATCGATCGGGTAACCTGTTACAAGGAAGGATTGATTGAACCTGTTGATATCATTTTAAGGAAGTCTATCAAGGTACATAACGGCCAAACCTGAAGGCCGGCAGGAGCTACTCTCCATGTGTCAACCAGCCATTCAATACGCCCACCTTCTTTGATCACGCGATTTCTTTCTTCAATACAGGTTGCAAGATGTGCCTGGTTACATATGTCGAAGTTCAGTTATTCGAGGAGGTGCTGAACAGGACATCAATATGGTAGTCTCATCTCACCTTACTTAGAGCAAAAGGGTGGCCGGCACGGCACAGAATTGCTCTGGAATCACCAATATTTGCCACGAAGAGTTTATTTTCCACTAGGAGAGAGGCTATAGCAGTACAACCAGGATGCCAGTCTTTCTGACTCACCCTTTTTGATTGACGATGGGAATCAAGTTCTTGTCTGAAAGCTAAATCGGTCTTAACAAATGCTTGTGACAGTGCCTCGCCAACACTGAAAATGGGACATACGAATAAGTTTCGAACAAATCATGCTGAAGAGTAGAAAAAGCTTGAGCTGAGCATTAACCTTCCTGAAGATGAGCTTTGAATTAGTCCTGGCAAAGATTGAGCAGAAAATTCAGCAGCTGCAGCTCCTGCATGTCATTCAGAATTCTATTATACACCCTATTTGATGAATAAATAATGGATTTTGAGTAAAGCGAGAGTTAGAGAGAGGGACGTGTAAATTTTGGATCATATTGCTTCCTGTGTTCAAGGTATACCTCTATGACCATCAAATACGGCAAATAAGTGAATGTTTTCCTTATTACACATGTGAGGCATGAGAAAGTGTGTATCTTCCATGGATTCTCTTCTTCCACAAGTTGCAAATGACCCACACGAAATTATAGGGACGTATCTGGAAGGGTCATTTGTTGAACTGGACCACAATTTCATACCAGATGTAGTGGACAGAGACAATTCTTTGGATAAACACTCCCCTCGACTGGACCAATAAATGGTGTCCCTGGGATCCCCTGTATTTTTAAAGGCGTTTTCATCCTTATCCTTCTTGGAAATAGAAGTTTTCTCAAGGAGATGACCTTGCTGTTTTCCTTTCTCTTGTTTCGAAATTGATTCTAGTTCCAAAACTAAAGTGTCCGAAGAAGGCCGCTTAGAAGGATCATCATCCCAGCACTTTTGTATCAGAGACAGTAAACTCTTTGGAAGGTGCAATCCAATTTCAGCAAGAGCAGGTCGCAGACCAGAAGATACAATGGCAGCTGTAAGTTGCTGCTCTGTGTAGTTCATCTCCAAAACAGTGTGAGCCTGCCATCCAGATATGGTACACTATGTGTCATGAATGAAACGAACAGAAATGTGTTCTATGTACTTGAGTACGCGTATGTATATATCCCAGAAATCGTAAATATTTTGTGCTCGCCAAAGTTTAGCAATATCTCGGAACAGTCAACTGAATGAAATTCAGGAGCCTGGATTTACGAAACAAAGATATTCTATCGTATGTCAGAATGTGAACTAAAAATTGATATTTTAACCTGAGCTTCTGCGCGAAGATCAGTATATGGAACAACTCCAGTTAAAAGCTCACTGCAATGTTAAAAATGAAACAATATTCCATAAGCAACAAAAGTTTTCAGGAACATAAATGTCTGAAGAAAAATCGAATGCAAGAAATACGAGAGAGAAACTTCTCAATTTCAGGAAAATTCTTACTTGATCAAAATCCCAAAGCTATAGATATCTGATTTCTCAGTACACATCTCTTTCTTTAGTATTTCAGGTGGCATGTAAATAAGTGTCCCGACCATGTTCTTTTTGTGAAAACCACCAGTTGGCTTTCCAGAAGATCTCCAGTTGTGCAGATTAACTTGGCGCAAGTCCTTCTTGTATTCTGCTAAACCAAAGTCGGCAAGGTATGGAGAAAGCTTCTCGTCAAGCTGCATCAATAAAATCGCGCTGAAGGTTCACATAAAGATTTCCTAAACAAACAGAAAACGTACCTACTCTATATGAAGTAAGTACTTGAGACGATTGAGAATATAGATGATGGAAGAAGAACATTACAAGAACATTGGCAGGTTTCACATCCCTATGAAAAATTCCGTTGTTGTGGAGATATTGCAATGTCTTTGCTGAAACAAGAAACAGACAGAATTAGATACGGATGGCAAAAAAGAAGATTCCTTTGAGAGAAGGAGAGATATACCCAACTGAAGCGTGATCATTAACACCTGATCAATACTCGGAGACCACTCCTCGATATGTAACTTGTCAGCTAGGTTCCCTGACTCGTAGAACTCAAAGAAAAACATGTAATTGGGAGGCTTTGCATGTGCTGCCAGTAGCTTAGCCACACCTGGATGATCGAGATTGCTTCACAGAATTCAAAAACAGAGTAAGAAAATCAACATTAGCTGCAACGGAGTCAAATGGAACAAGAGATAGAGACCATAATAGCTGCAAATGTCTATGGAACTTGTCGAGGTCATCGGAAGTAGACAAGATAGGCTTCTTCGCCGCTACTCTTCGGCCGTCGAGAATCGCTTCGTAAACCACACTCTCTGATCCTGAGAAAAGATTCCAGAAAAATCGAATTCATTCGAAATCGAATTGCGGGAAGGAGAGAGGAGAAGAGAAGAAGCAGTACCTCTAGCAATGGGGGAGAGAATAGTGAACGAAGAAGAAGAGAGATGAAGAGGAATAGCTTCACTGGTGCAACATCCTCTAATGCAGGTGTTTGGCTCCACGATTTCAATCATCTCGCCGGAAGAACAGAGGATAAACAACGGTTAGCGAAGTAGCTAGAAAACGGATCGACTGATGGACGACGACAACGACGAAGTTCCCAATTTCGCCGTTTCAACAGTGAACTCGGAGATTGCATACCGTTTTCGTGTGTTTGGAACGCTCTCATATGTTATAAACCACACACATTCTGCCTTGTTTTTTTCTTTTATCTCTTTGACTTTTTCACACAGATCTAAACCCACAGCCGCTCAGATGAAGACACGTGTCTTTCGTTCCTTCACCTGTTATTATCCTTCCTTAATCTCCAAGCAACGTAAAGATACCGACGAGGTTACAACTTGCGAACCCGAAATTCTAAGAAGCATAATCTAATCGAAGATGGAATCAAAAGCCTTTACATTCTTGATCGTTACCCTTCTTCTCGTTGGAACAATTCAGTTAGGTGTTTGCAGATCTGAAGAGAAGACGATGAGGCTAGGAGGCGTTCATGATCTCCGGGGAAATCAGAACAACGGAGAGATCGAGAGTCTCGCTCGATTTGCAATTCAAGAACATAACAAACGAGAGGTTGTTGAATCCTCTGTTTTTCTAGTTATGATAAATTCTTTTTCTGATTAGTTTTTTTCTTTAATTTTTCAGAACAAGATTCTTGAGTTCAAGAAGATTGTAAAAGCAAGAGAGCAGGTAGTTGCAGGAATAATGTACCACTTAACCCTAGAAGTGAAGGAAGGTGATCAGACGAAGAATTTCGAAGCCAAAGTTTGGGTGAAGCCATGGATGAATTTTAAGGAGTTGCAGGAATTCAAGGAATCCTCTGCTTGAAAATTTGCTTGTTCAAACGTAAGATTTCTCTGGGAAGAATAAGCCTGCGATAGATTGGATTTGGACTAGTGTGTGTAATGTATTGTTATAAGCTAAAACTGAAGTTTATGTAATCAAGAAACTTGTTCTGTGTCTCCTGCAATTTAACTTATGTTTCCATACAACAATGAAAAACAAAGATGGGTTCTATTCTTATCCTTGAGACAATTGAAACAACAAATCTCATCAAAAGTTCTCGATGATATACCACAAAGAAAAGAGCAAGAACAAAAGCAGCAGTAGAAAGTAAGATCATAGATACATTTACATCTCAAAAGGCACGCGTTTATAAAGATCAGAAGGCAACCTCGGAGTGGCTACGCCTTGAACAGGGGTACGCATGTAAGTAACAAGTCCAGGGTTTTCAGACATATCAATCTCCTCCGCTTTAGTCCCTTGAGGTGGTGTCCAAACGAAATGGTGAAGTAAATGACTCATCATCGAAGTCACCAAATTGATACCAAGTTGTGCACCAGGACAAACCCTTCTTCCTGCTCCAAACGGAAGTAGTCTAAAATCATGACCTTTCATGTCAACATCTTCTTCCAAGAATCTCTCTGGTCTAAACTCTAATGGATTTTTCCACACGGTTGGGTCTCTAGCAACTGCCCAAACGTTGACATGAACGTTTGAGCCTTTGGGAATGTCGTAGCCTCCGATCTTTACGTCTGCGTTTGCTCTGTGAGGAAGCATTAGTGGTGTTGGTGGGTGTAGCCTGAATGACTCTTTTACTACGCATTGTAAGTAAGGTAACCGTGAAAAATTTTGCTCGGTTAAGACCCGGTCAATTCCAACCACTCGGTCGAATTCTTCTTGAACCTTTTGTTGCACTCTTGGATTCTTGATCATTTCTGCCATTCCCCATTCTGCTGTTATCGCTGTTGTGTCCATTCCTGCTGTGATCATATCCTGCACACACCATTTCCAGAACGTGAGCAACAAGAAATCTACACAAACAAACAAGATTCTAACAATTCGAGACCGAACAACCGAACCGGAATTTTCGGTTTTTGGTTCGGTTTCGATTAAAAATCAGTAACCGATCGGATGTAATTTTGAATTAGGTTCGGTTAACATTAAAAAAATATTAAACCAATTTTTTTGAACACAAGCCAAATTACTCGAAATAACTGAGTTACCAAAACTGGTCCGAAATTTCTCAAAATGTTCCAAAAATTTCGGTTAAATCAAAAATTTCCGGTAAGTTTTCTAATATTATTTGGTCCAACTCGGTAACCCACTTGAAACCCAAATTACCTGAAAACCAAAAAAATCGAATTGAACCGAAATTTTATTTTGTCCAACTTGGTAACCTAATTGAAAACCCGAATTAATTGAAAATCGGAAAAAACCGAATTGAACCAAAATTCTATTTGGTCCAACTTGGTAACGCAATTGAAAACCCGAGAAAACCAAACGAAATTACCCCAAACAAAACCAAAATTTTATTTGCTTCATTCGGTAACACAATTGTAAACCGGAATTAACCAAAAAACGAATCGAATTGCCCCAGAACCGAACCCAATCTATTCTAAATGGTTGGTGTGAACTAAATCTCACCCAAAGAAGTCCAATGATAGTATCCTCGCTAAGGTCATACTGATCCTTCAAAGTAAGCAACGCATCAACGAAATGTTGCTTCGCTCCACTAGACTTTTGACGAGCCAAAGTGTGCTCTTCCATGATAGCTCTTGTGAGGAGGTCACGACGAGCTCCGTGCTGCGCAAACGCCTTCTCATCAGCTGGAAACATCCACCGTAGCCACGGGATATGTTCAGCTATAGACAGTGAAGCACCTAGCTTTAAACCGTTGGATACTATTGCTTTGAACTCAAGCCCTTGCTCATCCATCACACCTTCTGCGTTCACAAATCGCTTCCCGAACGCTAGTCGCGTTATGTTGTTGAACGCAACTGCTCCTAAGTATTTCCTTAGTTGTAAACCTTTCACTCTGTTTTCTGAGGACGAATATACATAACAAAATTTAATCTTAAGCGTAATTGAACTAATAACCTTTAATTTTTACCAAATAAATAATTATGAACGATTTTTACAATTAAAAAACACTGATATTATCAAAACATTTTAGCATCCAATTAACAACCAGATAACAATATCACAATATAAGATTCATAAAAACGAAATTAAAATTAAATTTGACGTTGACAAGAGTAAAGGCAACGAGTGGCTTACGTTATTTTGTATAAAAAGACAAAATCTTGCATTAATCTCGTTTTTTCCCAAGAACCAAAAAATTACGATTTAGAGTAAAAAAACTCTTACCGCTTTTGTATAAATCGAATTTTCCTTAAAAGAGCATATTCAGACAATATCGTATCCAAATTTCTCTTTTAGTTTTAAATTTTTAAAAATCTTTTTATGGATAAAACTTAAAACTCCTAAAATGGCAGATTTTTATCTTCTTTTATAAAACGACGACGTACCAGGAAGATTACAGTCTCTGAAGACGGATTCAACCATGGCAGTGACTTCATCTTCACGGATAGGTCTAAGAGACTCGAGTCGTTTTGGAGTAAAAAGCTCAAGCGTGCAAACTTTTCTCACTTTGACATAGTGAGGCCCATAATCAGCCCATATCAGATCTTGACCGTTACGGCTGAATGCTTCCGTCGATCTGTTCCGGTGCCGGTCAGCGAGTTTCTGGTCATGCTCTTTCAGAACTTCTTTAGCTAGCTCAGCGCTAGATACGACGACGTTTAGAATCGAACCGATCCAGACTGAAATGATTGGTCCATATGATTGAGCCCACTCGTAGTAACATCTGAACCGGACCGGTTTTATGTCGTTGAGGTTACCGACGATTGGTTTGGGACGTGGGCCTGGTGGGAAGTTGAATCTTAGCCGTTGGATTAGCTTGTAGGATATGGCGGCGGTTACAATCGCCGCCGCTATTAGAAACCACGACATGGAAGTTTAGCACCAGGATTAGTGATGAATCGAGCTAAGAAAGAAAAGATAAAGGAGGAAAAAACAAGAAATAAAAGCGTAAGCGAATTCACTTGAGAATTCTATACAAGTGTTCGTCGAGACTTTGATTTATATTAGGGAAGGGGTTGGTGAACCGATTTATTTTCTTTTTAAGTAATAAATTCTGAAATATTATTTATTTCTTACAAACAATCATCATTTTATGTAAAACTAGAAAATATGAAAATTATAATATTTTTATGAAATACTCCCTCTAATTTACAATAAGCGTGTAGTAGTTAATTTTTTTTTTCAATGATGTTTTTTATTTTCAATATAAAATTAGTTGTATTTTTATTTATAATTTATAATAACCTTTTTTATTTATTTATTAGTTAAATTATGATTAGATAGATAGTAAATAATATTTATTTTCTTAAAAAGTAAATTTTTTTTTTAACCCTTACATCACTTGAATAAATCAGAAAAATATCATAACATGTAATGTAATTTTTTATCATCAATATTCGAACATAACATATTACAAATTTTGAATTATTAGATCTAATTAAAAGAATGATAAATGAGCTTTGTTCTATCAAATCTTCTTAGAGAATAAAAGTTCAATATTCTACATTAAACTAGTACTACTGTTTTTGTGTGCTTCCATGAGTATAATTCATTGAGATATCGAATCATGAGTTATGTAAAAAAAAAAAAAAAGAGAGTTAAAACAAAAACGATGGTTAGATTAGTGGTCAAAGGGTAATTAAATGAATGAAAGTGTATTGTTCATGTCATGTCCCTATAATTAGACAGTGATCACAAGCGTTTCGAGAGCGAGTGGGGAAATATGAGAAGGTTTGATTTTGGGGGTTGGTGAAAAAGAGACACGTCAGCTTCATTGACGATATATACACATGAAGTCGAGAGAGGGTTGGGTGGATCTAACATAACCAAGCTGATCCTTTAAACTCACCATTACAAGTTAATGTCATCAATTTAAAAAACAATATTCGATAAACCAAATTAGTTAGATATGAGCCCTGTTCGTTTGGCTATCGCTAGCGATAACAACCAGCGATCAGCGATTTTTGTTTCTGTTTGGTTATCGCTAGCGATAGCGATCAGTCGCTGATCGCTGAGTTGTTCGTTTGGCTATTGTTCGTTTGGCTATCGCTAGCGATAGCGATCACAATAATATATATTTCTTTTTAATATAATTTTTTATATATATTTTAGTTTTATCAATTTTTCTTTTTTAATTATAATTAAAAAAATTAGTTCTATTTTAATTTTATTTTATTTTAATTTTAAGTTAATTTAAATTTAATTTAATGAATAGTTTTATATTTAATTTTACTTTGAATTTTACTTTGAATTTTAATTTATTTTTACATTTAATACAAATACAAATTTAATTTAGTTTCATTTCATTCAATTTAATTATATTTTTAAATTTATTTTATTTAAATATAAATATAAATTTAAATTTTAATCTGACTCAACTTAATTTAAATTTAAATTTAAATTTTATTTTTTTATTTTTTTATTTTAATTTTTAATATTAATTTTAACATTAATATTAGTTTTACTTTTAATTTTATTTTTAGTTTTATTTAGGTAGTTTTAATTTTTTTTTTATTTTTATTT
>OVAU01000238.1:0-23870 GCA_900406315.1 Biscutella laevigata subsp. laevigata | reverse complement strand
TTCTCGACACAGCATCCATAAAGCTTGACAAGGTTTGGATGGTTCAGACCTGAAATCATGCCTATCTCATTCACAAATTCGCGGTTTCCTTGGCATGACTTGGAAGAAAGCTGCTTGACTGCTATAATAGTTCCATCAGACAGCTCTCCCTGCATGACGTTTCCAATATTAGAAACCAAATACAGGCATAATCTCTCAGGTATCTACGTCTGAGAAGAACTTAGCATCTGTTTTAGTATACTTTGAATACGGATCCGAAACCTCCTTCTCCAAGTTTGTTGGCTTGATCAAAATTGTTTGTTGCAGCTTGTAGTTGCCTCCAAGTAAAGCAAACCGTTTGCAAACTCTGCGCTCTCAGATCTATATATTTTCAGGTTCCCAAGAAAAAATCATCTGTAATGCTATGAGAAAATACAAGGAATGACTGGATCCATACACTGTGTGAACTCTGATACCTCTTTCTTTTGCGTTCTTGTATCCTCTATATTTTTTCTGAGCACAAAATGCCAAAGCCAAGATAGTAACTGCTACCAGGGCACTGGTTGCCCCGAAAATTAGTGGATAATTAGTGTGATGTTTTGCTTTCTCCGCTGCAAATGAAACGATGAAATAGTGTATAGACATGATACAGAAAAATATCTTTATAAAAATGTAGTTTTTTTGTTGTCTATTGACCTCCACATCGTGGCTCCAGACCTGAAATTTTGAAAGATGAATTTTGTTGTCAAGTCGATGAAGGTAAAAATTTGAAGTTATGGCTACTTGAGAGTGAAGCGAATTAATGTGAATAAAGACTTGAAAGTTGAAATAGTCAAATAATTTTGGAGTTCCAACGAGCAGGGAAGAAGGGTACTCACTGTGACACAAGGAGATTGCAGAGATAATAGGACCATAGTTTCCTCTCTTGGGAATGAGGGTTGTCCCTTTCCCCGCCCAATACAACCGAATCTCTAACATACTATTGTTCACATTAACTTTCTTTTCTCTTATAACAGGCTTCAGAGTCCCATTAGCCTCCTCTTTGATGTTAAAATCCCTCAAGAACAACTCTCCCTAACAGGAGAGGAAAATGGAAACAGCAAATGAACTTCAGTAATCCATGCTTGATTAAGAAGAACAATGATTCAGTAAACAGTTACGCTTTTACCTGAACATAGACATCAAATATGCGTCTGCCAAGACTACTGTATGGTTCTTCGTCTGTAAACAGAATCTCCATAAAATGGAGTTTCACATTGTAGGATCCATTTTGCAAGCAAAACGCATAATAAACAAGAGAGAGAGGAGATCGACGTGCAGTCTTATATAGATCAACATCATCTCCAGAGATTGGTAAACTAGTTGAAATGCTGTAATCGTCATTATCGTTTCCATCATCGGTAAAGTCACCCGTGTTGCTAACTCCCCAGTTTTCGAACCGCTGATTTGTTGCGGCGTTTGTTTGACGGCTATTATCAGTTTGATAAGTTATTTTACCCAAGGGATGTCCAATAGTTACATTTTCTCCACCACAATTTATATGCAGTGATCGCTGATCTACAATCCATAACAATTTTCATCATCAATAGAAAAAGTAGAGGTGTCCGATTTCTTAATCTTAAGAAAGAAGGAATAAACAAAAAATGAGTACGTCAGAATGTCTAATGCATGATAAAAACTATAAGTCGACGTGTACTTACATTTCCTGCAGGTGACTGGACCAGCGCATGGAAAAAGGCCAGTTCTGTATGAAAAATACGATCAGAATACTTAGGCATCTCATCAGCACGAGACATTCGAACCATTTCCATTGCCATTTAAGATAACAAAAAATTGCTAAGTTTAATCTGTTCTTGCGGCACGAAAAAGCAGAGTGTCCTTACAAATTGTTCTTCAAACTTGAGCTCCGGTATGTGTTAATGTTACTGATACTGATTCAACAGAAAGTGTGAGCGAAAACTCCAGTAACAAGTGATGACATATCCTACCTAATAAGATTTCATGCTCGTACCTCATTTCCTGGCAGTTAGACGGCCATGAGAAATTGTTGTACGAGAGATCGCTGTAAACATACACAAAATATAGAAAACCCACGAGAAAATTAGCTGACAGGCAGAAAATATCTCAAGCCATACAAATAAGTGAATGCATATTGCCAGTCAGAAACTTACATTTTAGATTTGGTGTTGAGTAAACCACCAGATTCAACATCTCCCGAAAGCATATTGCCAGTCAAATAGCTGAAAGAATGTGTAGTGTAAAATGGTAAATTAAGTGATTCTGTAGTATTCACAATAAAAGGTTTCAAACCACTTAAATTGTTCTGAAGAAACAAAACTAATTAAAATCCTGAATATCAGATTATAGTAATTACGTGTTTTGTGGTGGATTTGGTATTCCTTGAACTTCAGTCAGCTTGTTAAATGATAAATCACTGCAACAAACGACGTGTCAATATGTATATGGATTTCTTTAGATAGAAACATAACGTCTAAATACTGTATAAATTGGCTACAGGTTACATTCTCTCTACGCTGTTTATTTTCAAGTGTACTTACCCATGAGACCATGATAATTTTATATCAACACATGCTCGTTATGGTAGAAGAAATAGGAGATACTAAACAACAATAGCATATAATTGTACACTATTCCCATCCAAACGTACACCAACTCTTCAGCAGGTAAATGCAGGGGGATATATTAAAGAATCTACTTTTGATATATTTCGAACTTTGCAAGTATTTTCACATATCATAAAAAGGAACTTACAGAGTCTCCAGTTTTGGCTTATTCCAAATGTAAGAAGGAATTGGACCAGACAAACCGACATTCCTCAAAATCCTGGAGAAGAGGGACGGAGACTTGAGTTTGAAATACTCAGACAAAATCAATCCTCAAGACGGAAACAATAATATTCAGACAAAATACATACAGGTGCCTGATGGCATTGCTAGATATATTGGGAAAGGAGTCTATCCCAGTCGTATCACTAATACTCCTGCATACACATATAACGCTTAAAACATCAGCTTCGTTTTGATGATCCTTTTGGTAACCTATTGAAGGTGGTCAATTACAGTTCAATAAGATCTTCTAGGTGGGCAAACATATAATCATGAATGGGTCCTTTCAGTCCACTTGCGTATAGATGTCTGTTGACCATAATTGAAACAGTTTAAACGGTATACACACACACAAACTACAAAGAAAAAACGATAGAAAAGCATACAGCTTTTGAAGCCGAAACCAGTTGCCAATATATCCTGGAATGGCGCCAGTAAAGTTATTGTCACTTATCCTACTGCATAATGAAAACAAAAATTAGTTTAGCTTTGTATAATTGTTCTATTTGGACTAGTTTATAGGTTTTTGTGGACAATCAATCGACACATGTAAGTAAGCGTTTCATTCAAATCTAATCACAACGAAGCAGTTCACAGAACGAAGAAACAAAGCATATGTGTGAAAGTTAAGGAAAGCTACCAACACAAAAGCTCTAAATCAACATGATTTTAGTCAAACCTAGGTGCCAAATAAAATAACAACACCAGCTAAGGGGAAACTTGACAGATTTTACTCATCTGCAAGTCTAATTAAAGGAGAGCATTTACAGTTACAAAGGGAATCTTTGAAAACTTCCATTGCTAAGTATAGCAACAACTTACAAATTTTCAAGGTTGACAAGTCTAGCGAGAGTGCTAGGAAGGCTTCCATTAAACTGATTGGACGCAAGTTCCCTGAAAAAAACAAGTTTCAGAAGAGATTACAGTGGTAATGAAAAAGGGTTAAGATGGATAGGGTCTTACAATCCAGTAAGTTTGGTCAAGTCACCAAGCTCGTCAGGAATCGGACCAGAGAACTTGTTGGCTTCAACCCCTCTGAAAAATTAGTCAGATTACTGGAATATTAGCTCTAAATTCTAATCAAAAGGCAAATTCCAAACAATTCTCAGACGTACAAGAATGTTAGATTCTTGAAGTTTTGCAATCCACGTGGTAAATTCCCAGACAAACGATTCGCGCAGAGGGAGCTGCCAGAAAGAAATCAAAACCAAAAGGAAATTGTAGGAGCTCGAAAAGAAACAGAAAGAGAGATAGAGGATGCTGACATGAAAGTGAGGTCTGGCAATGAAGCCCACTCCATTGGGATTGAGCCAGAAAGGTTATTTCGACACAAGTCTCTGCAAAGAGGAGCAAAAAGCTCGCTATAGTATTCCTCATCGTTTGTTGATTCCATTACAACATTTGTATTTCATATATGAAGCTCCTCAAATGGAGAATCTCAAAACCGTAATAAACCGGTTAAGGAATGTTGTTAGATGTGCCGATTTGAAACCAAACCAAAATATAAATTAATACTAGATAACTTAATAATCTAAAAAATAATCCATTAACTAGTCTAGAATTGGCTAATATAAAAAATTGGTAAAAAGATAATAAATTTTAAAAACTTTTTGAAAAAATGCTATCTTAATACTTTAATTTTCGAGTATAATTACTAATTTTTTATTAAAATATTAACATATTATGTTTGTCTTTTCCTAAAGTTAAAATGGTTAGAAATTTATTTATAATTCTTTTGATTGCACCAAGAGTTATTTATTTTTCTTACAGTTTTTATATACTGTACAAACATAACTCTTTGCATATATGATCTATTATGATTGATTTTTAATATCTTTTAGATGATAAATCATTGGTAGAAGTATGTAAACAGTTATGATTTATGTGTAGTCTTAGATAAAAAAAAAAAGTTAATTAAGTTAGTCAAATTAAGAAAATAAATATGAAATAAAATAAATCCTATAAATTTATGTATATATTAAAAAAAACTTAAAAATACATAAACCAAGTAATATAATAAATTCTAAAAAGAACAATTTTATAAAATATTATAATCTTAAAGTAATACGAATAGAATAATAAAACTTTATCATCTTAGTTACATTTTTTCAAATTATGAATTTAAATAAAGTAATAAACACTAATTTATAGATCAATTATTATTTCTCTAAATTAATAGTTTTACAAAGTATCGTTATTACTAATTTATAAAAGTTTTAGTGTATACCTAAACATCAATGAGTTTTTTATGAGATACAATTTCGATTGGAAATAAATAGCACCACATTTGGATTTTTTTTAACTGAATATGATATTTTTCATGTTATATTAATTTAAAATTTTAATTGTTCTGATATATAGAGTGATGCAAAATTATAATTAATAAAATTGTGATATATGTCAGTCATTTAATTGGACTTAAACACTTATTAAAAATATACCTTCATTTACATTTAACATGTCTTAATCATTTTTTTTGTGAAATGTCTTAATCATTTAGTACACAGGGAAAGTATTATAGAAAATTAATTTTTATATATAGTACTTTATAAATACGAGAATTATATAGAAGGAAAAATAAGAAAAATATTAGTTAATTTTAAAGAACAATGTTAATTGTAAAATATTGATTCTTAATGAAAAAAGGAAAATCATTGGGAAATTAAAAAAAAATGTTTACCTAATGCAATTGGGAAAAAATATTAAAATTTACCATTTTTTAAATTAATGTTTTTCCTAATATTTCTGGGAAAATGAATAATCTCTTATAAACGAAAAGTAAACCATTGAATTGATTTAAAATTTCTAACAATAATAAATAAGTAAACTAAATAGTAAGATAAAAAAATATAAGAAGAGCTAACTTAAGCAGTATTGGTAAATTATAAAAAGATAATTTTAAATAAGAAAATATTAACTCTTAACATAAACGAGAATTAGAAATTAATAAAATATAAATTTAATATAAATATTTGTATATATATGATTTATTAACATTCAATTAATAATAATTGATATTATATATATATATATATATATATATATCATTTCCAAAATTTAAGATAATATTTATACAGATTTTTTATTAATTACAGAAAAAAAAATCATCAAAGAATTGAAATAAAATTTAAACTGACTATTAAAAAGAAGACTAATATTAATAATTGAAACAAATTACATATATAACACACGGATAACTATCTAGTAGATTTATATTTGGTGATATAAATATCATGAATAAATCAACCAATACTTAATGCATCACAAGTGGTGGCATAAAAAATCAAAATAAAAATAAAAATGATAAAACACAAATATATTAGGTGAAATAGATGTTCACATAAATTAATGAAAAAATTAGGATAAACTTTTAAACTGAAATATCTAACAACAAATCATCGAGTGGTCTCTTGAATTTTAAACTTACATCGCCTGGAGATGTTGAAGCTTGACTAAATGTGGGGGAAGTTTCCCTGAAAGACTCATGGTCTTGAGGAATCTGTACTACATAAGAGTAACACTTTGAAAAAGAAGAAGAAGAAGAAGAAGATGGACAAAAGAATAACACTTACACTTTTGTAATATGACATATCGTGTTGTTGTTGAAGGTACAATCACAAATAATGGTGTTGTTGATGTCCGGTTTTGGAAGAGTGTTAAAGTGTGGTCTTGAAGTAATATTTAGAGTTCCTGCATTGCAAGGGTCTTTATAACCTAGGTTTAATCTCTTGATACCAAGTGTAGTAGTTATCTCTTGTAACGCACTCACTGCCATTGATATAACAAAAAAATACTTCAATCATATACATTTACATATACAGATTGTGAATGTGATTCTATAAGTTGATAAAATCCATACACTCATCTGGATGAAGAACTTGGGATGTTACAGTTGCGAGGAAGCTTGTGATGATGGTGAAGAAGAGAAGAAAACTCGAGGAGACGATCGACATATCAATTATATATAGTTGCACACAATATTATCGTTAGCAAACAGATTCAATATTTCTTATATAATATTCCAAGTTTGTTGTTGGTATTTTATAGGGGTTTCTTCCGTCGTTGGTGATTAGAGAGTAGAGATATATATTGACCAGGTCAAAACTAATGTATTGATGGCAAAGTGAAGATGATCGCTTGATGTCTCCGACGTATGTGAAATCAATTAATACTTTGGGAAAAATGTTGAGCTATATTCTTGACATAGTTTCCTTGATTGAATAATTTGTCATTCCTTATATTGGTGGAAATGTCTAGGGACGGGCAAGAGGTGTTACTATGTCCCGAATTCGATCTATTGCGCGAAACTCAATCATATTTGTTTTGGACACTTCAGAAATGTTCACATGATTCTTTTTGGCCCCCCAAAATTAGTTAGATATTATGTAGCTCGTTGACCCGACAAAGCTTGGAGCTCATGGTATCCATTGAACCGAGTAAATTTGGTACACCTGTTTCGCACAGCACCACACTAATATATGGTGTGATAACGTGAAAGTAGGTCAAGAACCGATGAGCACCAATCTCCCTCTTCGTGACTGTTGAACCGGATTTACCTGAATTGTTTTTTTAAAAAGACATTATTTATCAAACCTAACAACTAGAACAAAAATAAATGAAGTGTTACTTTCCAAAAAATAAATGAAAAAAGCAATATATGGATATGAAAGTAACGAAGGAAGAGTCGAATGATCAACCACAGAATCACACTCCTCTACTTTTATGAGTTAACATAACTAACCATTCATTTCTCATACTTTAAAGAAAGCATTTAAAGTGATGTTCCCTAGCCGAAGACGAAGACTCAAAAGTAAACGCATTACAATCATCTAATAGGCTTGTCATATAGTAGATCTTTAGAATTCAATTATTAGTCTCTTAGAACGAATGCCAATAATAAATACGACATCAAATTTTATACAATGGATAAAATAAATAAATATGAGCCTTTACATAATTCTCTCCGACAACCTTAATATAGAGAGAGATAATTGGAGGTATTGATTAACATATGATTTTGATGATAAAGAGTTGAATGTAGTTGATTTCTGGTGTAGTATGAGAAGGATTAAGGACGATAATTCTGAGGTTAAGCACAAGTTAATTACTATTAGAGTCATGCATTAATACTTCTTTTGAGTTCGTTGGCAGTATTCATGTAGAAATAATTAATAGAGATCAAAGCATTTAAGATCATTGTCCCCATTACGAAGACTCTAAAGTATATTCATATAGAAATGTATACACAATAAGGACCCATTTTGCATTTCAGTTTCTTTTATTCATAGGTTTGTAACGAATTTAAGTTTACATTTGGGTCGTCTACATGAGCAGAGACCGACAAAAACTGAATGTTCACGTCGAAGTGTTGAACAGAGAGGCTCGATCATTCAAGAGTCATGACTACTGATTGATTTTTCATGTCTCTACATTACATGTGTTTTATTGATTTTTTTTTAAAAGCCCGATCGATTAACACGGTGGACGAAAGTTGAACTATTCTTTACACTTGGGATAATTTCTTTATCGAAGTGTTTTTAAATTAAAATTATAAAATGTTGGCAATCTGAAAGGATGTTTCCAGTCAAATGGCTGAAATTAACTACTAGAAAACAATCTATTTCCAATCAAATATTGACTGATTTTTTAACTCTCAAAAAAAAAAAATTGACTGATTTACATCTCTGGGGAAATTTCGGATGACATTCAGACAAATTTTATAGACAATTTTACAATCCATCAAAAATATTTTCTCCTTTTAATTGTTATTATTTTATTTGAATTAATTTTTATTATTTAAATGAGCCATAAAAAATGTATTAGTTTTCCTATAGACTTTATTTGTTAATTATTTAGTTATATAACAAAAAAAATAAACATTTTTAATAAATGATCGGAAATTCGTCGAAAAATTCTTACTGTTATTCTTATACATTTCTTACCGCTGAAACGTCGAATTGTGGAAAAATTCATTTTTAAAATATTTCTGATGATAAAAAAAAGTCATCACAAAAACTGAAATCGCAAACACAATTGGTTTCCTAAGGAATTCCAACGACAATTTTCTTTGAAATGGTTATTCTCTTGCTCTTCTTATTTTTCCACAATTTCAAAAATCAATTTCTCTCTCAAATCACAATATTCTCACGAAAACTTATAAAGTTAGCTTTAATTTTAATAGCTTTTTATTTTAAATAGTTAGTCGGAGATTATAATAAAATTAAATTTAGATGGTATTGTTAAATTTAAGATTGATTTATATTTGTTATCAGTTAGATTTGAGATTGTATTATTGTATATTATTGAGATTTAATCAATTCTATTATTTTATAATTTTCTAACATATTTTAAAAACTTTAATGTTTGTAAGAAATATGAATCAAGAATTTCAAGAATTTGAAAATGCACAAAAACAAGGATTATTCCTAAAACGAAGAAAGTGAAAAAAACTAAACATGATTTTAATTTGGATAAATCCATAAACTATAAGATCAAGATATTGATCCGGATAAAAGAATTAAAGAAGTTATATCATATACGCTTCCGACTTATTCGCCGAAAGAATTTTCAAATAATTTTGTACCTTTTCGGTTTAGTATTTGTAAATTTGAATTTTCAATTTTTTTTTGAAAATCCGTCCGAAACCAACACAAATTTTCTACAGATTCTATTTAATTTTAAATGAATTTAATTTTAAATTCTTAGGAATATTCTAATAGACATAATCCATCAGACCCTCCCTACAATTATTTTGTTTGCTTGTAGTATAAATAACATGTTGAAAACAATATAATACTCAAGCGTGAATCTGTGGTTGTTCATATTACAAAAAGACTTCAACGATAGCAAACTACAACATGTAGAAGGTAAACACGAAGACACTGTGCTTGTAGTAAATAAATATGGAGCCATATGTATGGAAAAAGCATATCTTTTCAATAGACAGATAATTTTATAAAAATTAAGATTACATTCAGTGACTAACTGTAGAAATTACTAACACATTTTACAAAACTACTAGACAGATAATTTTACAAAAATTAAGAGAAAAGATATTGAAAAATCTCCTCAAGGTGTTGACTCTTCTTGTTTTCGTTGTTGAACTTCTTGCCCTGCCACAGAAGTAGTAGAAGAAAAAGGATAACTGTCAACAGAACTCTGAGTCTTACTGTTGTTCTCCATGCCCATTTTTAAATCTTTAAACGCCTTAAAACGTATATCTCCTGAGTTCCTGCTTGATCCGGGGGTTGATTCTGGAACTGGATATAGACCTTCAAACATAGAAACAACCTCTGACATTATTGGACGATCTGCTGGAGAAGCGCTTGTGCACGCCAGAGCCACTTTGATAACCTTCTCTGCTTCTTTTCTGTTCACTTCAGGCCTTAATCTCTCATCTACCACTTGCATCAAGTCCCCTGATTCTAGGCACTGATTAGCCTGAGGATACAACAAAAGGGTTTACCAAATAAACATCATTAAGATTCTTTAAATGTTTAAACTTTGGACTAGATCATATTACCCATTCCAAGAGACAGACTGAATCTCCTGCTGCCATGAAACTACTGTTGTTTATTCCGGCAACAATCTCTAGAACCAAAACACCGAAACTGTACACGTCTGCTTTGAAGGTTAGGTAACCCCACAGTGCGTATTCTGGTGCCATATATCCTCTGCACAGTTTACATGGTTAATAAACAAACAATGATTGTAAAAAAAATAAAGGCAGGTTTGTGCCTCACATAGTCCCTGCGACTTTGGTGCTGATGTGTGTTTTCTCCTCCTCGTCGAGCCTAGCCAATCCAAAATCAGATATCTTGGGAGTTAAATCCTTGTCCAATAAAATATTTGTGGCCTTGATGTCTCTATGTACAAATTTCAACGGTGATTCTTCATGGAGAAACGCAAGACCCTTTGCAATCCCACAACAAATGTTAAACCTGGTAGGCCAATCCAGTGAAATCTGTTTATGCTTTGGACCTAAACATTGCAAAACACACACACATTTTATCTAGATCTGTCTGAAGCATCGAAAAGCTTTCAGTAGCCATAGGTGGAAGCTAAAAACTCACTGAATAACGCATGGGATAAACTGTTATTTTCCATGTATTCATACACCAGCAATAGCTGAGCCCGCTCGACGCAGAAGCCATGAAGCTTGACGAGATTTGGATGTTGAAGACAAGAAATTGCACCTATCTCGTTTAGAAATTCTCGGTTTCCTTGTTTTGATTTAGATGAGAGCTGCTTAACTGCTACAACTCTTCCATCTGCTAACACACCCTGCAAATGAGAGTTCTATCAGCATTAACTGCACTACCACTTTAATTTCTTCATACATCAACAACCATCTCCTGTAATATTTACCTTAAATACAGGACCGAAACCACCTTCTCCGATCTTGTTAGTTGGATTGAAGTCATCCGTAGCAGATTTAATTTGCCTTAGTGTAAAAGTTCCAGATGGCAACTCTTCTCCAGAGGAATCTATGGGAAAAACACATTCAGAATCAATAAATAAAGAAACAATTATTTTATTTTCTACCTTGCTTGAATTCACAATGTTTCCCTTTTTCATATGAACATAACCCGGTGGCTAAGATGCAAGTTAGCTACTGGCTTCTTGCATTCAGACTTCACAAGAAGCAGTCTGGTATTTTTCATCAACTCCAAACTGAAGGCAAAAGAATGAAAAATTGTAGTGATCACCTTTTCGACCACATCTTGGAAGGCAGCCAAACCACCACAGAATTCCCAGTATAAAAACAATTAGACATGGGCTTCCAATTCCGAGTGCAATATATGCTCCCGGGCTAATTCCAGTTCCCGGACGTGGGCACGGCTTAGAATCTGTACATTGAAGGTATTAGTATTAACAAAACTTACTGTGGTGAGAAAAGAGTTCAAAATGCATAGAAATCAGATGCACTCATCTAAGTGGTTTCTGTAACAATAAGAAAGCTACCTGAAACTACGGAAACAGCTGATATGAGAGGGCCATAAACCCCTCTTGTGGGAATCCTGGTTGTTCCTTTACCGGCCCAACCTAACCGGATGGCTAAAAAGTGGTCTGTCACATTGGCTGTAAATGATTTGGTTATAGGTTTCTGAGCTCCCTTTGCTTCATCCATGATGTTGAAGTCTTTGGCCACTAATTTCTCCTATAGAAAAGAGGGCTTAATAAAAAACTTAATGCATTCAGAGCCTCTTTAACCTCACCAGCGGGAGCAAATGCTAACCTGAATGTAAATGTCGAACAAACGCCTTCCAAGCCGGTTATAGTTTTCATCATTGGTGAACCGCATCTCAGCAAAGTCAAGATTTACAGTGTATTTTCCATTTTCCAGGCATGCATGGAAGTAAGTGAGAGATACTGGAGCTATTCGTGCTGTTTTGTATAGATCAGACAGGTTAGATGACGCGACAAACATGGTGAATCTTGTGTTTTGGTAATTGTTGTCGTCCATGAAGTCCCCTGTGCTACTGAATCCCCAATTATCGTCAGGCTTCAAATAATATTTAGCAGCACCACCTTCAACATGTCCATCTCCTTCATATAGAACTTTTTTTTTCTTTTCATTGACACTTATATCGCTTCCACCACAGTTCACATGCAAGCAGCTAGAATCTGCCAGATAAACCAAATTGCATACATGAGAGAGAATAAAACGAGTTACATGATGATAACAAGAAGGCAATGTAACATTAATATTCCAGTGAGAGACTATTGTGAAACGATCTGTCATCACTAATTGGAGAAACTTTTGTTAACAAAGAAATCACCATAAAGTAGGTAACTTACATTGACGACATTTGAAATCTTTGATGCACGGCAAGAATTTGCTCCTACAAAATCATCCATTGGGAATTGCATATCCGTATCAGTTGTGAATCATTTTTTTAAGTACAATATCTTCAAAGTGCGGATCTACCTTCAATATTTAAGATACAAACACGAAATCTAGATGCTATAGATAATCAAAAGAAAGGACCTTACGATGTTTCTGTTGAAGTGCTCTCAAACAAGTTTAGATTCAGATTCCTAAACAAGAACGTCGATAGATTATGTCAACCAAAAAACGTAAAAGAAGAAAACATGACAATAATTACTCATGAAAATATCCTCACATGTTTGGACGACAAGAACGACTTTCAGGACTCGGCCAACTGAGGTTGTTATATGAAAGATCTCTGCAGCAACAAATGATTTGACGTCAAAATAGAGAAGTAATGTGACACAAAACTTGGATTCATATCCTTCTGGGAAAGCAATGTTAAAGGCAATTTGCAAACTCCAGCCATATACATACAAAGTAATTCCATCTCTCAGTAATTCATCTGGAGCCTCTCCCTGGAGCATATTTCCGGCCAAAATTCTGCAAAGAAAAGTCAACTAATAATTCGAAGTCAAAGTAAGATAGAACATGGAACAAACATGACAGTAGGATCTTTTCACTTACACAAACCGCAATTTTTCTGCCTGTGCAAACGTCGGAATTTCCCCAACCAACTTGTTAAAACTCAAATCCCTGTTTACCAACATACAAAGAATTAATCAATCCTGTCATTGTTTCATATACAAACCTAATCTATGTTTGCTTTAAGTTCATCGATGATATATAAAGTAAACTAATAATCTGAAACCAAATTCTCTGGGAACCCCCGGGACTTGATAAAAACATCGGTAGACATGCTTACACTGTTTCCAATTCCTTCATACTTCCAATATAGGCAGGAATTTGTCCGGAAATGTTACAATTCTTCAATATCCTATAATGTAAATTTAACAAAAATGAAATAAAATAAGAGATCAAAGGAACAGCTTCAAGAAGGTACACAACAGATCTAGCTTACAATTTAGATAAAGTCATGTTCCTCAATGAAGGGAATGGTTGAACTGGTCCATTTATGTCACTGATCCTCCTGAAAACAATAGGTTATTGTAATAAAGGCGTCATCTGCATTGCTATAGATGGAAAAAAATTATAAAGGAGGAAAAATGAATGCCTACTCACAGATTAACAAGATTGTTAAGAACCGATATGGCTGCTGGGATAGGACCAGTGAGACCAGATGCAACGATTTCGCTACATGCAATGAAAAGAATACCATCACTAAGTTCTAAGAAAACAGAGAAGAATTTAAAAGAAAAAGGTTTTACAGTCTCTGGAGTTGCTTCCAATTTTGTACGTAAATAGGTATTGTTCCGCTGAGTTGGAGATCGTTAATCCTGCTGCATTGTGCAAAACCAAAAAGCAGATCAACAACAGAGACCAACATAAAAATAGGTAAGTTAGGGGACAAAGGATCAAAAGCTTACAAATCTGTCATGTTCCGTAGTCTAGATAATGAAGCTGGCAAATTTCCGGTCAATTTGTTGGAGGAAAGCATCCTGTAAGAAATAACTCACCAGAAAGATTACATCCTTCAGAAGCATACCATGTACTAAAAAATATTGTTACAATAGAAGAAATAAAGTAACGGAAAGGGAATGAGAAATTCTCACAGTGTTTGTAAGTTGGCTAAGTTCCCAAGCTCCCGAGGAATATTTCCAGAAAACCAATTTGATTCGAGATCCCTACACAAAAACAACAAAAATAAAATAACAGCACGCTCATGAAATACTAAAACTTTTTCAAGCGAGAAGTGCATCAAAGTATTCAAATTGTTCAGCTAAGCATACAACATGATCACATTAACCGGTTCCTGTTCAAGAAAGGCTAACAGTGAGACGTAGCAATGCAAGTTTCAAGAGGTAAAAGGAGAATGCTTACACCAACTAAACTTAAAGGATAGTTAGCACCTGAACATTCCGTTTAAATAGACACCGAACCTATTTCCAGAACAAATGTTTTTACAGATGCTCGAAACTTACAAGTATGTCAGTGAAGCCATATTTCCCAACTCTTTCGGAATTTCCCCTGACAGCCGATTCACAAGAAGAGAGCTGTGGAGAAATTCTGTTACTGTACAAGTGCATTTAGACACTAAAGCTGAAAATATAAAAGGGAATGTTCTTACATAAAAGTTAAATTTGCCAAAGTCCATTCTCGTGGTATGCTCCCATTGAGGTAGTTGTAGGCCAAGTCTCTAAAAATTGCAAGAAAGATGGTCAAAATTAACAGCTTTTATCTTCTCAGAATTGGTACAATTTTCCTACTAGTCTGAAACAAGGTTGAGATACTTTTATGAGAGCACTTACATCTCACGGAGCTTGGGAAGGCTAATTACTTGAGGAGGAAGAATTCCAGGAAGATTATGACCCTTCAATGCACTAAGAGCACGTCAAAGACCAATTAGACAAATGATAGCAATTGTGAAGACATGTATCTTAAGGAAGTCATGTATTCACTGACAATTTTTAGACATTAAGCATATGAGACAGTAATGCAAAGATGCACAAAAGATACACTCAAGGAATATGGGTCATACGATAGATACCATCAAGCTAATTGACTCTAACATCTGTACAGAAGGAGCTATAGAGCTTGAGACAACAATTTCTCTTGTCTACATAGCAAAAAATCACTAAACAAAGTGCACAACCAATCACGGAATATAAACATAACATGATAATCAAGGATATAGAGCCAAAAAGAAGTTATGAAGAGTGCCAGAGAATTCTTACATTCTCACAACATGACAATCAGTGTCGTTCGTGGGACTGCATTCACATCCTATTTCTTGCTCAGCTGTCGGAGGAGGAGTTTCCGTTAGCCCCACCTTTTCGATCTTGCAACCTTCAGCATCAAATTTCCAGTATCTCGAGCCCAATGTGTTAGCGATTTTCTGGAGAGCATCGACTAATAGGCAGGCAAAGAAGCGAACAGCATAATATATATCAGTAAACTTGAGCAGAACACAAAGACTATGGTCTTCGGCCTTGACAATTAACATGAATCGAAAGTAAGATATGCAATTTATCTAAACTTTTTCATCCACACCCAAAAATACATTTGACTGCTTCAACAATGTATAAGATCTTTAAAGAATCTGCCTTTTACTTAAACTCAAATCATCATATGAAAGGCCAAGTTAGAATATTGATACTGAGATATGATAAGCCCTTGCTCAAGACAAACTCCATGGTCAAAAGAAATTCAAACCAAAATCAATCAATAACTGATTTAATAAACTTAAACTGACCTAATCACCCAATCAGTCTTATATAATTCGCCTGCAGATTTTAGACTCAAAACCTCTTTAAAAAAGCCCCTACAAAATTCCCTACGTCATCAAATATCTTACATTACCAATCAGAAAATCACCTTTCCAACGAGTAAACGAAAACTCAAAACCTTATCGTATAAGGAAACTTCAGGAAATCACAAAAAGAAGAAAAAAGGCGCAAACTTTACAAAGAAAACTGTAAACCCAGAATCCAAAAAGGAATAAAACTTCCAATAAAAGTAAATAAAAAAGAACTAACTCGAAGAACCCACCTTCTTCATTCGGTAATTTGACAGCATTTAGGCAGTAAAATTTGAAGGAAATGATGACAAAAACAGAGAAAGCAAAGATATTAACATCCTTCTTCTTCTCGGCAAACATTTGTTACAGAAGATTCAACAAAAACTGCGGAGAAGGTAGACGAGAGGCGTAAATCAATGTCTCATTGAAGATCTGGAATTTCTGGGTTGTTTGGTAAAGTGTGATGATTAGTAATGGGTAAAATCAACGAACAGTCTTTTTTTTCCTTTCTACTTTTGAACTTGTAGTCAAATTTGTTCTTCTTACAACCGTATATTGTTAGTAACAAATTTGTGATTATAAAATTTTTATCCTTTATATTCCATTTGAAATATGAGATTATGATTGGGTCGGAAAACAATAATTCCCAAAAGTTGAAAAAAAACAATAATTCCCAAAAAAGTCAATCGCCAAATTTTAAAAATAATATTATAATACTAGTTAGGAATAATACTAGTTTATATAAAATATTCACTTTGTCTAATATTCATTTTAATTAATTAAGAACATCTAAATAATACTAGTTTATATAAAAAATTATGGTCCTTCTAAAATTAGCAATCTATTGTTAGTTGTTTATGGAATTGAAGTAAATTATCTCTATTTATTAAAAATAGAATCAAATAAACATTAGAGATAAGTTTGTAATGTATAATGTAATGTGATTGGTATGTAGATTGAACAAGATTGTTCATTGTGTCATTTAGATTTATATCACTTTGAATTCCTATAGCTAAACAGAATAGCTTTAAAAGTATAATCATTTACCATATGAAAAACGATTTTAATGATATTTTATGTCGGCAATTTTTCGTGGGTTGAAATGGAGTAACAAAAAGTGGATTCTCGTGCTTGTGGAATACTGTTTTTAAGGTTTAGTGAAAACGTGATCAATGTTTAAAACTTCCTGAGATTTTTTGTTACGAAACCATCCAAGGCACTATCAAGACAAGTTTCTTATAGTATTTTCATTTCTTGTACTCGATATGTGATGTTGAAGGTAGAGTCTTATTCTTTTGGTATCATACTGAATCATAACATTCTCTTTACACTAAGATGTTACAGTCACTTCTTGTTGTTGCTAATCTCCTAGTCCAATTTTTTGTCACTGCATCCCTCAAATCTTCGTACTGATAACATCCATCAAAGAATTCCGCAAGCTTCATCAGTTCTTGATCTTCCATGTCATCCACAAAAGGGCTTAATGAGAACTCCATTATATGGCTGCAACCTGCAACGAGTAGGAGAAAGGGTTATCATCAACTAGCAAAACACTCCCGAGGTCTTTCCTCGCCACCACCAAAGATAAGTCTTTGGCATATCGTCCATTAATCTCTGTGCATGAATCTCGATACAGACGTTGTGAGATCACACGGTTCTTGTCAAGTTTATCCAGAACTTGTGAAGCATATTCCTGCAACTCGGCTGTGAAAACCTCCACTCGATAGTTCTTACTTATTCTTTCGAGAAAATCGGTGACTCCTGGTCGTTTCACCACAAACATTGGTATAACCACTCCTTCGATCTTCATCCTCACCATGAAATCTACTTCAACACTGATTGGTGGTTCCATCGTTGAATGCACAAAAGTTTCATCAAGATCCAGAAAGTTTGTCCTTTTCTTGTCGTTACCTTTTCTCAGAGGATGCTGGTGCTCATGTTTTTCGAGCTTCTTGTAGCTTTTTTTTGGCGTTAGCTAGACGGAAAAACCTTGAGATACAACGCAAGAAGCGGTTGTGGAATGTAAAGATAGAATTTTGAGGGATGTGATGATGGAACCAGATATGCTGTTACGGTAGCAGCCGAACATCTGGACTGATGATGGTGGTGCTGGTGGTTTCTCCTTCTATGCTTATGATGTTCAACGGATCCAGGGGTCGGTTTCCCAAGAAATCCAATGCATGCCATCTTCAAAAAACCAGAGTTCCAAACGTATGACGAGAGTTTTTCTGATTTGCAGCTGGCTCAGAGGTAAACCTGTAGAATTGGTGAGATGTATATAAAGCTTTGGAACAGAAGGGTAGTTGATTTGGCATAGTTCAGTTTACTTAGGTTGTGATTAGAGGCTCTGAGTTATTTTTAGCAAATTCATCAGTTTTTTGGATATTGTCACATAGTTCAGTTCTCATTGTTTCTCTATGTGTTCTCTGAATAGACAGCAATATATTAAGGAAATGTGAAGCCAGAAACTGTTATATTTATTGACAGAAAGTAGCCATTACATTTATTCCTTATAACACTCGTTCTAAAGAACATATCCCAACTCCAAACTCTATATAAGATTTAACTTTGATTCGTCGACATGAATATACAATTTAATTAAAAAGCTTTTAAGCACTAAAGTTAACAGGAACTGGAAATACCGTATCAGAGTGTAAACAAACATGATGTACAGTAACTGTTGATTCATCTACTTCCCGTCAGGTTTTAAGCTGATCTGTCTCTAGACTCTCTACGTCCTGTTCTTGGCATGATCAGAGGTCTGCAACAAACCAATGTGAAAAGCAATTTCGTAATGAACAGACACATGCTGATCCAAACGAACAAAGTTTTCCGCCATTTCCATATAATCTTTTTGAAGAAAGGAAGACTGGATTCCAGCGACAGGGATGCATCGTACAGCTCTGGAATACCTGCACCGGTTCGAAATTCTGCCCGTTGTTCGATCATTATCTTTAAGCAAGCAGTGGGAATGTCTTTTTCTACAAATCCTTTCAACTTCAAGCTCAAAGTTTGGATCTCAGAGGCATATCCTGTCACTAACGGAACCACTTTGAAGAATGTCTGAACAAGGCGGATAGGCTCGCTTCTGAATCTTAACATGCATGGACGCCTTATGCTATCAACCGTTTGACCATCCGCAGATAAGAAATCCACCCGAACCTAAACAAAAACACATGATCCAGTACCAAGCATAAGTCTAGGTAACAGATCTCCAAATTATTTCAAATCCACCAGAGAAACATAACTTTGTCTTCTTAATCTCTTACATAGCTTTGTAACGACAATGGGAAACTATTATAAGCTCATGTCAATACCTGAAACATGCCGAGATTCTTATTGTACGAAGACTCGGGTAATGTCATTGAAAGAGTGATCTCTAACTTGTGGTCTCGAGGGATAGCTCGCAAGCCCCTGATCTTCGGCATTTCATTAATTTCCTTGCAACTTCCATGACAAGCAACACCAGCACAAGAGGTTATGGGCACATATGCTTCTGGACTATTCTTGGTGTAGTCAAAATTCAAGCTTTCCGTGAGCACAAATGGTTTATCGGCTATACGGTTAATCATATAACCACCAAGCATAAGCGAGGAAACCAACAACCCAAACAACACAATTCCTACATAAACAGCCCAAACCAAACCCCAACCAAATCTGCAAGCAACATTCAACATTTGTTTGGGATCTTTTAACAAACTCAACTTAAAGGGACTCATAGTTCCAAATACCACATCACTTATCCCAACAACTCTCGCCGTTAAAAAGCGTATGCCAAGCCTAATTGTGCTAAAGGGATCAAAAACGAAGAGAGAGCAGCAATAGAGCAACCATGGAGGAAACTTGATAAAGCTTATCACCAAATTGACTTGAAATTCGATGGTTTTGACCACTACCCGAGCCAAAAACCCAAGTAGAGACCAATCTGGTGAATCAGGTTCCCGACGGAGCTGCGGTGGTGCCGATATTGCGTTGTCGTTTCCTCGATCATAGCTCACGGTGGGAATCGTCAATTCTTCAGTTTCCTCTCCGCTCATGCGATTCGCATCCTGAACCGGGTCAACCCGGTATAGACTCGAGGCAATTACATCCATATCCTTCCTTTTATCCCCAGACAAATCAATTACATCCGAATCGCTCTCTTTCTCTGTAGATAGATCAATCAGTTCCTTGGTTGATTCAGTTACGTCGCTATCCTTGTCGCTTGATTCGAAATCCACCTCAAGCTCGTCGCTGTTCTCCATATAGCTCGGTTTCCCATCGACTTCATATTCATTGGAAGAAAAAGAAGAAGAAGGATTTGTTTCTACGTCAGAACAAATCAATTCCCGGCGGGATGCAGACCTTCGCCGCCGCGAAAGAGACGAATAGCGACGGTAAGAATCGTAATAGAATTCGTCTGGTGCATCGAGGAATGGATCGAATTCCTCAGCGGTGGTGGTGCTTCTAACGTCTGATGATGACTCTTCCATTGATGAAATCAAAAACACAGAAGAAGAAAAAGAGATTGGAGAAGTTGAGGGGTTTTCGATTCCTTCTTCAAAACCATCGGTGACGAGAAGCGTGACACCATACGGTCCGATACCATACAAATGGCGTGACCCAATTATTTCATTTTATTTTCATATATTTGATTTATCATATTGAACTAAATCTCTACAAATATATAAATTATTATCCAACAAATCGATAAAAAAAATCGAAAATAAATCTCTTAAACCATTATCCACAAAAAAAAAATTTACGATCGAAAAAATATTCTAATATTTTATAAATTTCATAATTTTTAAAATTATTATCCACGTAATCAATATAATTTTCAAAGATACAAAATTTTATCATTATTATCCAAAAAATAGATATAATTTTTAATAATACAAATGATAAATTTTTACATAATTTTTCAATTTTCATGAACTACAATCCACTAATTTATAATAAATCTTTTCAAAATACAAACTCTAGCTTTAAAAATCTATTAGTTTTTATCGATTATTATATATCAAACTAGCATAGTTTTAAAAAGTATATAATTATGGTGTTTTAAAAAATCCATTAAATCAATATAATTTATAAAAATACAAAATTTAAATGTTCTACGAAATCTCTCAATTTTTATGAAATATTATCCACCATATTAAAACAATTTCTCAAACTACACAAATCTATCGTTTTACAAAATATACAGTTTTATAGACTATTATACACAAATGTAATGTTTTAAGAGATTTCTAAGCTTTTATGAACTATTATCCATCAACCAAACTCATTTTTTCAAAATACAAAAATATAGTGTTTTATAAAACCTCTAAGTTTTGTGTACTATTATCTAACAAACTAACATAATTTTTTTTAAAAAGCCTAGAATTTTATAAAATCTTTTAACTTTTTGGGATTATCAATTTAAAAAATATAAATTCTAATATTTTACAAAAGCACTAATTATTTATGGACTATTGTCTATAAATCATTATAACTTTTCAAAATATAAAATTCTAACTTTTTAAACATTTGTTTGGTTTTTTGGATTTTATCCATTAAATCATCTTAAATTTTTAAAAGACAAAATTCGTACAAATTACATCTCTAAATTTTTGTTAGATTAATACTATAAATGCTAGATTGTCTTTTGCCTTTTGGCTGCAAATCTGACATCCAAGTAAACAGTAGGATCCGCTTAAGCTCAAAAACACAATCACCGTAATCATTTACTAGATTATTAGCCGCATTGTATCCGGAGTTATTTTTTTATTAATATTTATTTATATTAAATTTATATGACTATAATTAAATGAGTGATATTCTTTGATAAAAGTAATTAAATATATTTATGAAAGTTTAATATTTTAATGAAACATTCAGTTTGGAATTATCTATATATAAACATAACATTAAATATTTTATTTAGAGCATATAAAATATAAAGAGGTAAATATTAAATAAAAAGTAAAAATAATTTAAATAATAGTTTAAAAAATCATTTGAGTTTATAATATTTATAATAGTTATCGATCTATTTGTAATAATCTACCTAATTTTTTATTCAGTGTAGTTTAAAATTTGTAGTGCAGAAAATATATTTTTAGTGTGCACATTTTTACTTATTTATAGAATTTATTCATGTCATAGGATTACATGATTAGTAAATGTGGAGCTTTTTCATAAATGAAGTAATTTTTTTTAAATATAAATCTTTAATTATTATAACCTAATTATTTGGTCCAACAAACAAATTTGATTAAAAAAAGAATTTTATAATTTGAATGTTGAATATCAAGCTTCTAACTTGTAATTCAACATTCAAACCACATTTGCTTATTTATAAGATTGATTCGTCTTTTATCTTTTACTTTTTAGGGATGTAGAATTTTAAACATATTTTTATTGAATATTTTATATTAATTTCAAAAGTCTTTTTTAATCCTATAAAATATATTTAAAAACTAAATTAAAATTATTCTGAGTTTAATATCTAAAAACGAAACTAAAATATTAATTTTTTTAATTTTTATTTTAAAATAGAAATATAAATATTTATTTTATTATAACTTAATTGTTTGGTCCAACCAAATATAGATACAAAAAAGAATTGTATAATTTGGATGTTGAATAAATCAAGCTACCGACTTGCAATTAATCATTCACAACATATTTTCTTATTTATAGGATTGATTCATCTTTGTCTTTTATTTTTTGAACGATGTGAGACTTTAAAAGATTTTTTATTGGATATTTTATTCATTTCAAAATATCTATTTTTACCTATATAATGAAAAAAATATAAATTATTCTAAGTATAATATTTTCTTACGAAACGAAATTTTGTGTTTCCATAGTTTAGTTTTCTTCAAAATATAAATAATTAAATTCTTATAACCTTTTTTGGTCCAACAAACAAAATCGATAAAAAAAAAAGAATTGTATAATTTGGATGTTGAATAAATCAAGCTTCCGACTTGCAATTAATCATTCGCACATATTTACTTATTTTTAGGATTTAATCATCTCCACCTTTTCTTTTTAAGCGATGAGAGACTTTTAAAGATATTTTTATTGGATATTTTATATTCGTTTCAAAAAATATATTTTAACCTATATAATAAAAAATAAAAAATTTAAATTATTCTAAGTATAATATCTCCTCAAAAAAGAAATTTATGTCTCAATAATTTGTTTTCTTTAAAATATAAGTAGTTAAATTATTATAACCTAATTTTTGGTCCAACAAACAAAATAGATTAAAAAAAATAATTCTATAATTTAGAAGCTGAATAAATCAAGCTTCCGACTTGCAGTTAATCATTCATAACATATTTGTTTATTTATATGATTGATTCATCTTTGTCTTTTCTTTTTTAAGCGATGTGAGACTTTCAAAGATATTATTATTGGATATTTTATTTTCGTTTCATAAAATCTATTTGAACCGATATAATATATTAAAAGTAATTTTAAATTATTCTAACTAGAATATTTTCTTAAAAACGAAATTTTTGTTAATAATATCTTTTTCTTTAAAATATAATTATTTCAATTATTTATAACATAATTGTTTGGTCCAACAAAAAAATTAGATATAAAAAAGAATTGTATAATTTAGATGTTGAATAAATCAAATTTCGCATATGCAATTAATCATTCACACATATTTGCTTATTTATAGAATTGACTCATCTCTGTCTTTTTTTAAGCGATGTGGAACTCTTAAAGATATTTTTATTGGATAGTTTATATTCGTTTCAAAATATCTATTTTAACCTATATAATATATAAAAAAATTTAATTATTCTAAGAATAATATTTTCTTAAGAAATGAAATTTTGTGTTTCCATAGTTTAGTTTTATTTAAAATATA